>JAOPJL010000162.1:14072213-14083355 GCA_027123545.1 Trisopterus esmarkii | reverse complement strand
GAGGGGGGGGGTGGGTATGTGGAGTGCCTTCATTTGTAGTCTATTTAAGGTATACTTCACTCGCCTCATATTGCTGTTGCTCTTTAACACGCAGAGGCCCCCGTGTGTGTGTGTGTGTGTGTGTGTGTGTGTGTGTGTGTGTGTGTGTCTGGTGCATGGGTGTGTGACACACCAGAACAATGGTTCAGGTAGAGAGTCACTCCCTGTTTTTGGTAAACAAGAAATTATTTGCCTTCGTTCCCACTTACAGTTTCTCTGCCCGAAAAAAGAACATTTAACAACGTCAGCCTTAACTGTCGACGGCGGTTTGTAATGCAAACAGTGATAACGAACACAGGCTCGCTCGCTCTCTCCCTCTCTCTCTCTCTCTCCCTCTCTCTCTCCCTCGCTCTCCCTCCCTCTCTCTCTTCGTCGTTAGCTTATCGTGACTCTTTTCAGGTGACTTTGTCCCAACATCCGTGTGCCGTGCTTCTCAAACATCCTATTTTCTTTATGACCCGTTGTCTAAGTGCTGAAGGTGTCCCCCAGTGAGGCCAGGGCGTGTGTTTGTGTTGTCCCTTCGCTGTCGCAGTCGCACGGCTGCCATTTTCTTCTCTCTCTCTCTCTTTTTTTTTTTTTTTTTTTTTTTTTTTGGGTGTCATTAGAAAGGGTTTGTTTGAGACAAATAAAGTGATCCGCCCTGCTAAGGCGGCGATGCCAACAACAGGTCCGGGATGTGGAGACTAAGTGACAGGGAGTCTTATCCTGTTAGTCAGAACATAAAATAATAACACAAAAGAACCACGCACAAAGCTGTGTGTGTCGTTATCGGGGCCTAATTTCAGCTCCGCACGCCATTTCTCCAAACCGCCCCCGCCGCCGCGCCATTTTGTGTGTGTGTTCGATAAGCTCTCGCCGATCTTTCGATTAAGGGAGAAGTAAAATAGATAAAAATTGAGAAATATAAACGATGTCGCGGGTGCAAGCGTTTCATTTGCTCGGCAAAAGCTCTTTAAAAAAAAACCGGTCAAAATCCGTCAAAATTCAGTGTTAAAAAAAATCCTACTTTTTGTCTGTTTGCTTTTGGCGTCTATCAACGGGCCCTGATATCCCTTTAACGGCGCCGTGCACGCCATTAACCGCTACGTGTGGAACAGACCTGTATAGACACGCCTCCCCTGGGAGCGCGTGCCCCTGCTGGAACGCAAACTCAACCGTAAAAAAAAAAAATTTAAACAGGATAGGAGTAAAAAAAAAAAAGAGAGAGTCTTATTCGACGTTGTTTGAACAGGCTCTCTCTCCCCGAAGCCGGGTTCAGCGTGCCGTCCGAGTCCCCCGGGGGGGGGGGGGAAATGATCGCTGGTTTGAAAAAAAAAAAAAAGGAGAGGAACCATGTGACCTCCCTGCCGAGGTTCTGCGTGGTGAAGGGTGACCCGTCGGAGGAACAAGACATTCCTGCCGCCGCAGTAACGGCGGGCAGGACTGTGTCAACACACACACGCACGCACGCTGCTGCTTTAAAGCGCTTTCTGGGGGGGATGCAAAGAAATGACTCACGTGAAATGCGAGAATGGATTGTGGCGGCTTCTGTGCTTGTGAACACGCACACACGCGCACACACGCACACACACACACGTGAGCAGACACACAAATCCACATCTACACCTATCTGTATATCTATCGGTATATCTATCTATATATCTGTTTATCTACGTATCTATCTGTAGACCTATCTTCATTATACCTATTCATCTATCTGTATATCTATCTTTCTGTGTATCTATCTGTATATCTATCTGTATATCTATCTTTTTGTATATCTATCTATCTATCTATCTATCTATCTATCTTTCTGTCTATCTATCTATCTATCTGTATATCTATCTTTCTGTGTATCTATCTGTATATCTATCTTTCTGTATATCTATCTATCTATCTATCTATCTGTATATCTATCTTTCTGTATGTCTATCTATCTATCTATCTGTATATCTATCTTTCTGTGTATCTAGCTTTCTGTATATCTATTTATCTATCTATCTATCTGTATATCTATCTTTCTGTGTACCTATCTATCTATCTCTCTGTATATCTATCTTTCTGTGTATCTATCTGTGTATCCATCCATCCATCCATCCATCCTCTCTTTGTCTCTCTCAACCTTCGCTGACTACTGGCCGATCGAGTGTAACTCAATCTGTGTGTGAGCGTGTGCATGTATGTGTGCGTGTGTGTGTGTGTGTGTGTGTGTGTGTGTGATTAGGAGAGATCAGAGAGGGAGAGATGAGGGAGACCAGAGAGAGAGATGATGAGATGAAGAGGATGAACACATTGACAGCAGAGGTGTTGAGAGGAAATGAGAGCAGAGGAGAGATCAGATACCACAGAGAACAAGTTGATTGGAGGGGTGAGAAGGAGAGAGTCAATTAAATGAGGAGCAGAAATAGACCAGAAGACATTGACAGGAGGGGAGAGGAAATTAGAAGAGAGGGGACAGAGGGGAGAGACGGGAGGGATGAAAGGACAGAACAAGCTTAAAGCCCAAGAAAAAGAGAGCACATACTTTTACTTTGAAACTGCCAGGTTTTGAGATGAACAGGTGTTGACAACATTAGAAGGGCGACTATGATTTCATCAGAAGCATTGGTTAGTCTGTGTACGTTTTTGTGTGCTATGGGTCCTAATTCACTAACAGACATTCGAAAGGAGGAGGTGGTGCAGAGTATAGGTGAACTCTGTATGAGAAAGTCTTGAGTGTTTTGCGGTAGCTGGTGAGTGACTCATAACACTTTTGTAGATCTTGGAGATGCATCCAGGATGCGTCTCACAGGGCTTCATTCTTCCCAGTGCTTTTGTTTTTGTTTTTTTTACGTAGGTTTGTGCTAAATGTTGTAAACCTAGACTTCGTCGTTATTCACACATCCCCATGTTGGTTGAAACTACTGAAGCATGGCAAGGCTGCTCCCTGCTAATTCCCTCTGCTTTATGTGAACCAACTTGCTGCTCCGGCGCTTTAATGGAAGATGAGCGAGAGCGATTTTCCGAAGCGTAGTGTTACTATTCTGCCCTCGTTGCAAGTGGCTATACAACTCGAAAGATAACTTAAACAGGTCTAAATACTGAAGAAAAGTCGGAACCAATGATGTATGATCTCCAGTTATTTTCTTAGGTGCAGCACCTAATTTTGTGAAACTGCAACACAAGAAACGCAATAAATCTAAGTATAGTATTTAAGTATATAAGTATTTCAACGTATTTCAGAATAAAACCTCCCAAAGCATTTATCAAACATAAACTATATTATAAATATATAAATATATTATTACTCACACACGATGATTTCTAAAGCATTCAGAGATATTCCGTTACACGCATCACGTTCCTCAAACGTAAACACAGACGGCTACCTTCACCTTTGACCCTAGTCACTTGACAACATTCATGACAACACTGCTCCGACATCACAGTTACATTCAGCCAATCCATTGCAGCCATACTCCTTGCATGTCAACGTTAGTCCTACAATGTGAAGCAAAGGGTCTCTTGACCACTAGACTTCATAACAGCGCTGTCCACAGTGGCCGGACCCTCGGCCTGAGCTCGTTAGAGAAGCCGTAGACTGCTCTCCATTGATGGGCATGGATGTCGCGCAGAGTTTGTTACACAAACACAGTATGCGCTTCCTCTGCATACTTTGAATTGAATATTAATATGTGCAGAGTGTATCACAGATGGTACTGTTACATTTGATTAATAATTGATTTCATTTATGTAGCTTATGTAGCAACACTCAAAGACGCTTTACAGTGAAGGGGGGGGACCTCACTAACCACCACCAATGTGTAGCACCCACTTGGGTGATGCACTGCAGCCAATCGGCGCCAGAACGCCCACCACACACCAGCTTGAGGTGGAGAGTGATGATTCAGCCAATTATACAGGGGGATGATTAGGGGGCCAGATAGAACGCAGTTTTAGCCAAGGTCACCGGGGATTCCCCTACTCTTTGCGATTAGTGCCCTGGGATCTTTTATGACCTCAGTGAGTGATTATATGATTATATGTTGGATCACGTCTGATCTCGGTCAGAAACGGCCAGAAAACCGCGTGGATCCACTCTTAATTAGTCCGAAACTAAACTCTGTAGTGCTCTATGTTTAAATGCGTCCCGTCTCCTCTTAAAGGACGCGGTGACATGACCCACCATGTCATGTGTTCATGCCCATGTGTGAGGTTAGCAATTGTGCAACTAGGCTGAAGAATGTCTTTCATAACGCGACCCGCCAGACAAAGGACGCCTCATCATTTGGTTTAATGAGAGTTGTGATGGTGATGGGCATCAGGTGTGTGTGCGTGTGCGTGCGTGCGTGCATGCGTGCTTGCGTGTGTGTGTCTATGTGTGTGTGCATAGTAATAATTGGATTGCCTTAGGAATTGAGAGGGAGGGCACTGCAGCCGAGGTTGTGTGTGTGTGTGCATATGTGTGTGTGCGTGCGTGTGTGCATGTGTGCGTGTGCGTGTGCATGTGCGTGTGCCTGTGTCTGGGAGTGGAAAAGGAATAAATAAATGCAGTGCCTGCCTTGCTGGTTTGTAGGCCGTGGGTTGTCTGTGATAGTGAAGGGGACAGAGCGGTGGGGCGAACAGGGTTGAGGGTGTGGAGATGTGGAGTTAAGGAGGGACAGATGAGCCGGGGGCAGCGCTGTGTCCTTGACCAAGAAAACTCCTCCCTTGATCATGGATTCTGGTACACGATTGAATACCAGCAGCAGGTAATGGTTTGAAACATAAAGCATGAGCAATGTATCAAAATAAAAGCCACACAATCCAACAAAAGTCTTAACACTTAGAGGTAGAGTTATTATTTTGTCATACTGTCAAACAGTTAGGTATGTACTGTATGTATGTATTTATGTATGTATGTATGTATGTATGTACCCTAATCAGGCAAATATATATTTATGTCAATATAGACTGCGTCCTATATACACATTTTCCGGACTACTTGTGTGCAGACTATATACAAGTGTGGCCTATATACCAAGGTGTATGGCCAACATCGCTCAGCGACGATTTTGCAGAGTAGCCTTTTGATTATTCCCTGTATTCTATATAAATACCTTTCAAAACGTTTGTGACACGATCAATATTAGACTAATGGTAATCCCCCACTGGCAGGTTGAACAGGTTAGGCTATCTCCTTAGAATAACAGCCAGCAAATTGGGTAATATACTCCAATTATGATTATTCTTCTTATCTGGTGATCCGTCGTCCAGAATAGTGCATTTATTGGCTTTCTCTAGAAATGCCCTACTGCTGCGATGCATTTCATTGCAAACCTTGCACAATCTTATTGTTTCATGATCGAAACAGTGCGTCTTCCTGGGAACTTAAGCGGGTGGTGTCTCCAAACAGAGCGGACACAATGGCACCGGCACACAGCCGCCTTATCACTCCCAGCACTGCTCCCAACCCCGGCGTCCATCGCAGCCCCCGTTAATCCATCTCATTGTATTAAACACAGAACAAGGCCGTGCCATCCGCCGGCGTCCATCTTCAACGTGGCGGAACCTGCCTGACCTGGCGCTCTGCGTCCCGGCTGGTGTGCGACCTGCGTTACATGATTGACGCTCTTCTGTGGCCGAGCTGGACGCAGACCAACAGCGGCTCTGAAACCCCCCGACTTTCGCCCAACAGCATTAGCATGGTAATGATGCTGGCAGTTAGCTAGCAGTGCACTGTGGCTGATCAAGATAATATATATATATATATATATATATATATATACAGTATATATAGGCATTATATATATTTAAGCACATGAGTGGCGGTGGTGTTCACGACCTACTGTGGGGGAGACTTAATAAATGATATTATGATGGCAACATAATGGATTTAACTGTCAGGAATATGAGCAAATGGGATAACACAATGCCTTGGAGATCTGTCCTCACCCAAATTGTCGCTGTTAAGCAACATGACATTACTCATCTCTCTTTCCGCTCCCTCCCTCCCTCCCTCCCTCAGCCTCTCTCTACGTCTCCGTATCATAATAGACTTAAAACCCCGCGTGACATTTATCACACATTTATGGATGTAAAGCTAAGCAAAAAAAATAATAATAATGATGCACATGAAAAGTTTGTAAATATTACAAGTGAGAAATGTATGATACTCGTGGAAAAGGGGCTGCTGAGGTATTGTGTGTGTAGGCACACACCGGGGTGCTTAACCAGTGGGCGGGGCGGGAGGCGGTGACGGCAGAGGAGTGAGGGTGCAGTGATGTTAAATCATTTCGATAATGTGGCGACCCAGGGTGAGCCGAGATGGCGATGACCTCAGCACTACAGAGAGCAGTGAGAGGATGGAACTGGACGGCCAATACGTGACACACATGCATGCCAGCAAGACGCACACGCACACGCACACACACACGCACACACACACTCACACACACACACACACACACACACACACATTTTGAACGAAGCAGCAATAACACCACACACAAAACACAGTGAGACAAGGATGCATGCTACACACACGCACAGCTAACAAGAGCGCGAGGACAAGTGGATATCAACTAATAAATTAGCAGAGAAGAAGAAGGGGAGAAGAAAAAACGCAGAGGAAACAGAAGCTGGGTGATCATCAGGGTGGCTACTCACATATCTGAAGGATTAATATTTAATTCCTTTCTGCCAGCGAGACCCAGAAGCAGAGCGTCTCTGAGGGGAAGCCGTGTCCACTGGGGATAGGGGAATTTGTTTTTATATAGAAAGGGGACAGTAGCAGGAAGATGATCTGGTTCTGCTGTCACAGAAAATGAATGTGTCCAGAGTGTTTAGTGCTGCGCTTCTCGCAGTTATTAGCACGGGAGTAGGAGGGAGAAACAGGGTTGGAAACAACACATCTACGTCTTAATTCGTCTTGACTTGATCTTACGGTCCAGCAAGCATCACACACATTGTACATATTTACATTACACACACACCATCACACACACCCACACACCCACACCGACACCCACACACGCAAACTTAAATGCGCTTCACACAAACATAACAATCGATATTAATTTTTAAAGCACAGCTTTATATTATCTATGAATATAACAAAACTAACTCACAACAGCATACATATAGCAAATGCAAATAATCTCAAAGACAACAAATATGTCTCACAGAAAACAGCAACGCAAGGACTAAGTCAAGAGGGAAATTAATGGAATGACTCAAGTGAGCATACAAAAGCTGTCATGGCTTCCGCCCCCTCAAACCCCCCCCAACAAACACAACGTTCAGAACGCATCAGCCGGACATGTTTGACCCAAAACTCAGACGCACACGCACAGTGGTCACCATCCAACCCAAAAAAAGCCACACACTACGCAAACACACAAGGACATCTGGTTTTTATATAGAATTTGTATTTGTTCACCCTGACTGTGAGACCTGAGCTGAGCGAGAGCGTGACCCAGACACCTATTGGAAAATTCTCCAACACTGCTTGCAGAGCAAGAGAGGGCAGCGCACTGCTGAACCGCCAGGAGAGAGTGTTTTGTTGTGCATACGTTTTTGATGGACGGGTGCTACAAAATAGCCAGCGACTCACTTCATTAATAATTTGGTGTTGCTGCAAATGAGTTTCTGGATATGAGTCATTACTGAAAGCCTGTTGCAAGACCATGCCAAGAACCCCTTCACTAAGTTGACATCGTGCACACAATGTGTGCAAGCACAATACAGATGAAACAACAACACAGAAAGAAATCTGCCATACACAACTGTGCCATGCATTTTAGATCAAAACATTTGAATACACAATGAACCCTTTTAAGGTGTTGGTAGAAACAAACCCAGTAACAGCATCAACAACAACAAACAGTAGCTGAGCTTGGGCTGTGGGGTATCACCACATGAATTCCAGTTGAAAGGTTAGCGTGACATTTATAAATCTTCCCGGTTACTCATCCTCAACCGGAGAGCTGTCAGTTTGTGGATTCTACAGTCTAACAATATGTTGCCCCCCCCCTGCTTGGCTTGTCTAAAAAGTGCAAGGACAAAATGTCACAATACAAAGAAGAGCTGGGAGAAATGCATGGGGTAGTTCCTAAAAGCTCCGCGAGCATTCTTCTGCTGGGAACCACAGCATAAAAGACAAATAAGGAAGGGAAATATGGAGTTCTCATCCATCAACATGTATCCATGTATCCCCTGTGCTGTTCGTGGACTATGGTTGATTTGATTGGTCCGAGTGGTCAGGCCATCCGTCACCTATGACCCGCCCCCTGTCCACACGGCACGGCCGTAATGACCAAGGGGACGAGGAGGCAAGGGGACGAGGGGAAAGGAGATGAGAGGAGGAGCCACGAGATAAGAGAGGAGGAGATGCATAAGAGAGAAGGGAAAGGGAAACAGATCAAAGGATATACACAAAGGATAAAAGGAGAGGACGTGAGGAGACGTGAGGGAGGGCTGAGGAGTAATGGGAGAGCAGAGGGGAGAGAACAAGGAGAAGACAACGGCAGTCGAAGAAGTGAGTTGGGAGGTAATAAAAGAGGAAAGCATTGCCAAGTGGAGAGAGAGGAAAAGCTCAGGGGGGATAATAGATGCAGGGAGGGCCACGGCATGCAGGAAACTACCGCCCATCATGTAGAAATGACGCACTCACATGGAGATAGGGCATATAGGAACAGATCTAATCTTGCGTGAATCAAAGTGCCTCCGGCGTTTGGGAAACCAAGGACTTCTTTACATGACATAACGTACACCGGGGGGATTTATGACCACGATGACCGTACAGTTGCTCCTGTGGAGATCTGAAAAGGTCACACACAACCCCACGGCCCTAGATAAGAATGGATGCTATTCCAGTATTGGTTTGGGTCACACCAAATAGTACAACAGCAGCGGTAGGGCCGACTGTCCATGCAAAGGTTCCAGTTTGTGAATATAAATAGGTATACGTAGTTTCACGTACACCTTCAAAGACATCTTCCTAACCTTCTCTTTCCCTTGTCCCCCCCCCCCCATGAAGAGGGAGACTGCATGATGCAGGGCCAAGTGTCTAGGCTATTTCCCTCATGCACATGCTGTTCTGTGCAAGGAAAACACAGCCCTGTTTCGATTTATCCCCTCCTTGCATTCCTCTTTCTTCCTCTATGATCAGCCTGTCCCTCACCACTCTCTCGGTTATCTGTTGTGATGTTTGGGTTCCCTCTCATCCTCTGTTAGTCTTGCGTTACTTTTTCTTCCGGCGCAGTCTACTCCCACCTCATTTGTTCACTAGTCGTACGTATCCGTCTGTCTGTCTCTACGTCTCTCAGTGTGTCCTCATTCAGGTCCTTCAAAATCGAACAGTGTTTGGCGTCCTCTGTCTGCATGAAGTATTAACGTGTCAACACCAGGATCCAGCTGAGATCCCGACACTGAGACTCAAACCGATGCGTTTGGGCTAAGGGTTCTGTGAAGGAAGGGGTAGTAAGTGTACCCTCTGGCGGCCGCTGTCCCATCACCGTGACCAGGGGACGAGCACCTGAGCACCATTCTGAGCACCATCATGGTGCTCAGAATTGGCACAGTGGCATCAGTGCCACGAAAGGACGCATATTAACTTTCACTAATAAGTTGTCAGAGACTGGCAAAAACGTAGGACTGTACAGTTTTTCTCCAAATTTAAGATTTGAGTTGAGTAACATTGGCCGCATGAGGTAGAACACTGTTTAAGATCATACAAGATATGATATCCCGTTTGAAACAATAAAAAGGTTTTTAGGTTCACTGGCCCTCCATTCTATTAAAATACTTGCATTGAAGTAAAGAATCCTTGGGACTAATAAAATGACGAGAATATCTTTTCCCCAACCACAAACTGCACATAATGTGAAATAATCCATTCCGATTTTTGCCAAATGTAATCAAATGGAGTCAATTCCGTTTGATTTGCAAATTTAAACTGTTAGTACAGTACCCCAGTATATTTTACTTCTGCTTTTTCTCTTATATGGAGAGCTTACATGTTATAACCCAATGTCCGTGTAAGTGCTAGCAACCAGCAGCAGATGGTGGTGGATGGATGGATAATTAACCTTTTTGGCCACAATTTCAATTAGAGAAGAGGCCCTCAGGGAGGGGACTCGGAAGATTTCTGCCTGGGAAGATAGAGGGTCGGGGACCCCCATCCACCAGCAGCCCACTGCCAGCAGCTAGAATGCAGGGATCAGCCGCCACAGAAGTGGAGTCAGGTTGAAAGGATTTGGAGTTGGAGGGAAGCTGAAATTATTGTGCAGGTTAAAGTGAGAGAACGAGAAACAATCCTGCCGGGTAGGGCTGTGAGATATGGTCACAAATCTTTTCTGTATGTTTATGTTTTCTGTAAATGATATGAAAAGACATTCTATCCAAAATAACCACATACCTCATGACTATTTCTCTATTTTCTCCTTTATTTTAAAGTGATGTTGAGCAGAATTGTCACACATGAGAAAAAGAAAACGATGATGATATGATATGATATTTACGTAACATAGAATAAAACCAAAAAAATATGAGTGAACAACAGTCTGTGTTTAGTTTTGGTAATCTCCAGTTTTGCATCATAGTTAAGTTAGTGACAGAGCTGAGTTAGTGACAGAGCTAGTGAGTGGAGCCCAGCGGATGGAATTTTGTCGGAGCGTTTTTTAAATTTATTTATTTAATTTAGTACTCAATTTTGATGATTGCGTCCTCTCTTGGACGCAATCATCAAAATTAACGACTGTCCAGAACCAGCTCCACAAGTCCACACACTACCGTAAAGAATCGTACACACTGGTTTGAGGTTCTCTTTTCTTCTTTTCATCTTTTCATCATCTTCTGACTTCTGGGACTGTGTCAGACGTTTGTCATGTTACACACTCCTCCCTGCTATTCCCCTGTATCCGTAAAGCGTGTGTAGCGAAAGTAAAGCAGGGTAAGAATGACGTAAAATACTGCCGTAAAGTAAAACAGCGATAAGAACGATAGAGGGATATATCTATTTGTGGACACTTTTCTCTCGTGTCTTGTCGTCATATCGTACAGCACCTAATGCTGGGTATGAAAGGAAGAGCGGGAGTGCCGTGGGGCTGGGAATGGAGCTGGCGGCTGCACCTGGCTATTACGTTGCATGCCCCCCCGCGGCGG
>JAOPJL010000162.1:13868791-13885958 GCA_027123545.1 Trisopterus esmarkii | reverse complement strand
TATAGGTTGTTTTAGTATTTTTATATTGATTCACTGATTCCTGATTCAGCTGTATCTGCTGTGGTGTTCCAGCGTGTGACCGGGGTGTGTATCTGGAAGTACCGTTTGGCGTGGAGATACTGAGTTCCACATGGGCCTTCTGGGCGTCCGTGGCCTGCCGGACGGACAAGGCCGTCTGGAGCTGAGTGTTGGCTGGTATCACACCCACCTCGCTGTCCGTCTCCGTCACGCCCTGAAACATATACCCAGACGACTCCCGTTATTCAATCACATTCAACACAACTCAATACAGCCCATCAATTCAAAGCCAAGTACCACCCCCACCACTACCATCACCCCCACCAAAGATTGCTCACCTTGGCATTCTCATCGTAGTTCCGTAGCTCCAGCAAGAGATTCTGTCTGCGCTGGCTGAGCTCTCTGACCAGGTCCTGCTCCACACTGGACTCCATTAGGTTCCCCTTCAGTTCCTTACTGGCTGGAAGGTAGCCTCGCACTGGAAGACACACAAAACAACATGAGTCATGCAAAACATCTCACCCTTACAACTACCGCCCAGGGACTACAGATGTAAATGAGCTTATAGCTATATCGGATTAAATGCATTTGTTGTTCATTGTCCCAGTTTGATAAACATATGAATGACCTCAACATTACTGTTCATATGGTTATCTCTTTGTTTTAAGTTACAATCAAATAATTGTTATGGTCCAGTGTGTTTCAATGCATTAAGGTGGCCACTAGCGGTGAGGTTACAGATGGCAACCAACTGGTGCCCCACTCACCCCTCCTTTCCAACGACTACGGTGGCCTGTAATGGTCTCTATTGTGTAACTGGCCAGTAGATAATCTTCTACGACACCATCAAGTAGCCAAGTGTCAAGTGATGATGTTCCTTGATAGATTTATGTTGTATTAATATGCTATTTAGTCTGTCACAATTTTTCGATAATTACAACCATTACAATTCTCAATTATAGATCTTTTACATTGAAAGCGATTGTTCCGTTTGTATTTCCCACGTCGATAGACTTGGTCTGTCCACGTATGGACTGTAGTGCACGCACGCTTTAAGTACTGGCTGCAGTCTGAGTGTAAGTCTGATAAACATTACTCTAAGAAAAAAAAAAATATATAGTATAATTTACTGTACAACACACCGACTGCACCAAGACAAAAACACGTCATTGTTTACCCTCTCCGTCCGTGGAGGTGCAGATGAGCTGGACCTGTCCGTCCATCCGGTAGTCTCCCTCCACCACACCGGCCACCGACGAGGAGAAGTTGTCTTTGAAGATGACATCGCCCGTGCGGTCGCTACGGGCATCGATCTGAAAGAAGAAGAGAGAGCCTGTATGAGGAAGAAGTAGTTTAACAGGCTGGGTTCTAGTAGCTGGTGTAACTAGCTGGTGGCGTCTATGCATGTTGATATGTTGGACGTCTAAGGACCTTTCCGTTGGACCAGCCGGTGATCAGCTCTACCACCCCGTCACCGTTCAGGTCAAAGGCGTGGATGCTCATCGCGTGATTCTTGGACTGGGACAGGGATTGGAAGTGAGTACGGTCAGCATTGATATTAACGGATAATAATTATCCTGTTTTTTCCATTATCTAACACATCCACAACATGACTCTTTTTTTAGATTATTGCAAGAAATCCGAACCTAAAACATTTCCAAGTACAACACATCATTGAATGGGATGCTTGCAGTACCTTGATTCTCCAGTAGCGGGCGGTCCGGTCATAGACTCCCACTGTACCATTGGCTAGGGCGTAGCCAAACCGGCTACCGTGCATATGGCACAGTGAGGTCACTGTCTGACACACAGGGACAAGGCGTGAAACGGAATCCAGTAGCATCACTTTACTATTTTACTTTATTTTATGAAAATGTATAAGCAAGCTCCTTCTTTTTACCTCATTTTCTGACATCTCGGAAACAAGCTTGTCTTCTTTGAAAACCCTGATGTCAAAGTCCTCCGACCCGACCAGGAGCTTTGAACAGAACCCAGACACACATTACACATGATAATACACACAATAGTATACACAAACCATTATATACACAGCATATGACTACATCACTTATTCGCTACATATTGTATGCAGTCATATCAAGTGCAATGAATGAAGCACGTGGTTCATCCCATATGGACACCTGTCTCACCTCATTCTTCCCGTCGCCGGTGAAGTCACAGAGCACCAGCGATTGAACATTATCACCAGTAACCTACGAATAAAAATGAATTAATTGATCAATCAACTTAAGTGCTATGTTAATTAATTAAGTACAATGAATAGGCATATATGCTATATCTGAAGTAGCCATCTCAAAGTAAAAAAAGTAATTTGTAGCAAAGGTGACCACACATTTACCATTACATAACTGGTGAATAACCCTAACTCTGGACATAAAATATGCAATGGCATATGCCACAAAGTAAAGTTAATAGACATGGGATTGAGACTCTCTTGGATGGCTCCAGCAACAAGTACTGAACTGAATAGAGAGAGAGAATTGAGAGCAGCAAATCCCTTCATAATTCCTCACTCATTGGTCATCATGAAGGAAGACAACGCACACTACGGCCTTGAGGTGTAGAGAGCTGATGAAGGTAATCAGCCCAATCATTAAAGCATAGACATCTGCACAAGGAATGATGTCATTAAGTCCGGGGTTTCAGGTATGCGATCGGCCGATGAGGAACTAGCTTGGCCCGTACCGTCCAGAACAGGTCTTTGCCCTCATAGTCGAAGCCTTGTAAGGCACAGTTCCCCCCGATGATGGCCAGGGGAGATTCGATGTCCCCTAGTTTTCCCAGCACAATTGCGTTGGCCCCATCTGTCACCTAGACAAGAAGAGGAGCCAGAACACAATAGGTTAAAAACTTACAAGCTGTTGTGGTCTGAGTGCACTTCAAATAGTTCATAAACATGAATTACCAAATTCATTGGCCTTAGGAAGGAATTAAATGCAAAAGAGTAATAATTAATAATAATAATAATATAATAATAAGTTAATTCCAGGCAACCGGAAGTATATATCCTAGAAGTTGGAAATTATTGCAGTTGCTTTCCCTCATGGCTTCAAAGATTGTGCCTAATTATTGCATTTCCTTTTCCTTACAGTTTTGATTAATATACATACGAGTCATCATCACTGGATTTGTTAGAAATATTAAAATAAGAAAGTTAGTCATTTCATGGCTCATGAATCGAGTTTGGTTTAACTGCGTTCACACATTGGACACATGGTGGGAACAGCAAAGCCCTTTAGATACTAGTGTGGGGAGGTAAACGGTGTAGGGGCCGACCTCTCTGTAGAATATATCAGCGTTGTCGTGGACGTCGTAGGCCAGCAGGTTGGTCTGCGAGCCCACCAGCAGGGTGTCCCCTGCGGTGTCAGGCCCCAGGGAGCCTGCGGTCAGACAGCTGACCGCCTGGTTGATGTTGAGCAGGGAGATGTCAGAGTCCTGTGTGCTCTGGCTCAGCCGGTGGGCCACGGGGCGCTGCCCGCGGGTGTGGGGGTTGTGGATGAACACCTTGTGGAGAAAGGGGATGAGCAAGTCGGTGGACGGTGGAAGGTTAGTTATGTATGTTTTTTTTATTTTAAACGACGTGATATAAAGAAGTGGAAGTTTATTGCGTTGATCATAAGGTGACGGATAATAATAAATGATCATGACCAATGAAAAACATTTACCTTCCCTGCCTGAGTGGCGGCTGTCAGACATGGATGAATTCCATCAAACTTTCCAACAGTGACCATTCGAGGGTTGATCTTGTGGTTCAGCTTCAGAGTAAATATTGGAACCAGCATGGTCACCTACTCTGTAAGCCAAATGACACAGAGAGACCTACATGTGAAGGAACATCCGGTAAAGAAGTAATACCATTTATAAAAAAAACAAATAAAACCCACAACTGAATATTTGCAAAAGAAGACAACTAACCCAGTGAACTAAAAAGCGCCTAGCGGTCCTGCCGGTCTGATGTGATTAAAGGCTTACTCCAGAGGACGTGTGGCAATGACCGACGGTTTCTGTTGCCTGGCAACAGAGAACAACTAACCAAAGCCCTTCGTCTCGTTAAGCTCCCTCAACGCCGCGTACGTTTGTTGCACTGAAACAGTGTACGATACGATGGAGAGAAAAGGATGCAAATGCATTTGATCACACATGCTTTTTCACACTTGTGTGTTACACGAACCTGCTAATACATGTGTTTATCGCAGCTATTGGCAAACGTTACTGTGGCTAACTTGTTACGGATATGACTCCAGTCCATTGAATGCAAGTTGCAAACACATGTGGTGAACTATTAAGGTGCAGCATTAATCTCACCAGTGTCCCGATTTATAGATGGCTTGTCTGGATGTTTAAACACGAGATAATCACTTAAACGCCACAGCGAGCTGGTAAACCTGAACAGGCTACAGCGGAGCAGCAGGACGAACCAATCGGTTAGCACAATCAAGGGCTACGTCCGGTCCGTTATTTTCAAAGTAAAAGCAGTTCGGTTCGTTTTGTCGAGTTAATATGCTGATTTTACATTACAAATACTAGCAAGTAATCAAGGTCTCGAATTTAGTTGGATTAAGGTAAAACAAAAAACAAAAACAAAAAAGAAGGAATTTCCTAAAGTCGTGTTCAGCCTATGCTCTGTGGACCCAGGACCAGAAGCCCTAACGTTATACACCCATGGTGCACATCCCCGGTTGTATCCCTGACTGTGTCCTCACCTGGTCCATCATACAACCCCTTTGCCTGTCTTTCGGTCTGTCTGTGAGCTCGTCATTAGCATACTAGCCCATTAGTTAAAAGTCTACTGAGTTTGGCAACACAGATTTAATATAACATGTTAACCTGTGGCTCCACCAATAGATGGCGCTCGACGGCTGGCACAGTACAGCCGTGGGAACTGATTAGCTGTGATGAGGAGACCACGGCAGAGTGACCGCGTGCTGCGGTGTTCAACAGGAGGGCGAATGGTAAACATGAACCTTGTGATGTAAACTTATGACATGTCCACAGGTAGTGGACATATCTAAGGTGGACATACCTTAGTGATGTTTAGAAGCTTTTATTTCATTGTAAATTGCTAAACTAATGAGTTAAAAGCCTCTCTGGTTTCCTAATTGATACGATTAGGGGGAGGCTTAATGGCGTTTGTTTGGAGGGCACATGGTTAGATTTAAGCAAGCTTTATTTGAAGTATATGTAAGCTATAGTGCATGCTGTGATTTTATTGATAACATTATTGGATTAACTATTGATCAGCATTGACTTCAGATATGTCGATTATTTCAAAATATTAGTTATGTTTAAGGGTTATGTTTAATGCTAAAGGGATCGGAAATTAGAGTTTATACTTACTACCATGCTTAAAAGGAAATAGGTTTAGGAAATATTCCAAATAAGAGACAGTCAGCACCGAGACAGAAAAAAAAGTCCTCTTTGAGACCACTTAGCTGTTTATAATTTGTGTGAATAATAAGCCTATTATTTGTAATGATCAAAAAGCAAGTGCAGCGTGACAACACTGTAGAATCAAATTTGGCCATATTGTTTACTTTAAGTAAACCTTTTCACTTAAAAGTCCCATAAAGCTGAAGGGAATGAAAACGGTGAGCAGCATGGATCATTTGATGATCAACCTTTGCTCGCTCTTAGCGAAGGCGGTTCCAGGAACTGGGGTGTGTGTGGTCTGACCAACGCTTGGAGGTAGACCAGTTCCATGGACCAGTGCCATCAACTTAAATCTGATGCGAGCTACTACAGGGAGGCAATGGAGGTCACGGGAAAGCGGGGTCATCATTTTGTTAGGTTGAACACAAAGTGTGTGGCAGCTCTCTGGATACGCTGCAAGGGTTTGATCACAGAGGCAGGGAGTCCAGCCAGGAGTGGGTGGTCGAGGAGGGCGATGACGAGTGCTCGGACCGGGAGCTGAGCTGCTTCCCTCGTGAGGAAGGGCCGGATCCTGGGGATGTCACCGCGGTGATGTTGGCGGTGCAGCATATAGCTAGCTTGGTAAAGTCGTCACAGGTTTCAGTGGGTTGTTACCATGGGGATAACCACTCAGTCTCAATGAAACCCTGAATGATAGAACTCTAAGCCCGATTAAAAAATAATAATTTATTCCCGTGTTAAAATTCCAGCTGAAACAAGGGGTTCACTGGCTCTTTAAGTTTGAGCTTGGTGCTGTGGCACCCAAAAATATAGACATTGTTTCTCTGGCCATAATGTCTATATTAATGTCAGTGACAGCTTTTTGTGTCATCCATGATCGAGGAAAAAAAGCTGAAATACATAGAGCAACATGAGCAGCCACAGATATAGCAGAGTGAAATCTCTCTGCTATAGCTGTCTGACAGGTATCATTCTCCCAAGTAAATGCCAGTACGATGGTAGAGAACCATTGATGGAAAACCTTCACATCCCCTTGTTTCAATTAGTTTCCCCTTGTTTGGCCAGTATACTCGTCATACAGTAGGACTCCCTTCATGGCTGCTTGCAACTATATTTTCGATTTGTTTTTATGAACACCCTAAAGAAGCCATCAGCACTGCATGATCTAGTGCCATGGACAGTGTTATTGACATTAAGAAAGAAAGATGTACGGGTTTAACATAGTTCAATGTTTGAACTATGCCATTCATCACTTTTTACTGATGCAAAATATGCGGGCTCGTCCGGGATTTGAACCCGGGACCTCTCGCACCCTAAGCGAGAATCATGCCCCTAGACCAACGAGCCACATAGGTGGGGCTGTTACTTGTTTAAAACTTTGCTCATCTCTGCTCTGTGATTTGCTTTTTTGAACTGCTGATGTGGCAAGCTGGCCATTACGGCAAACAGCACCCCCTAGTGGTTATTGTATAATAGTGTTACGATGCTCTGTTCTGGCAAGATGGATGGGCTTTCTCTACTGTCACACATGTTAAATGCTGTTTACTTGCTGCTAATTTGGTTCTGATGGTCAAGTTATAGTTGTTACTTAGAGACATCCTATAGGAATTGTATGCATCCATATATTCTTAGATTTATAGGGGACAGAATACTGAAATTGTACATTCATTAAGAAGCCTAAAATAACTAATTGGGTTTTTATTATTTAGGTATTTCATTCTGGCAAAAGACCATTATGCTGATCACATACTGATCACATAGGTCTCAAACTTTGATTTGATCATATCAGCAGTAAACTGAGAGTGATGTTGCTGTAAAAGGAAAGTAGGTTTGAGTGTAGAAGAACCACCTGAAGACCTCCTCTGCTCTGTCCCCCCTCGCAGTCTGCCCCCCCCCTGACGTGTGGTCGGGACACACCGGACGGCTGCAGGCTAGGTCGGGCTGCAGAGCTCGTCCTCCGCCCGGTCCGCCTGGTCTGCCTGGTCCAGAGCCGCGCCGAGGGTCTGGGCCCTGGTGAGGCGGACCTGCTGCCACAGACACTCGGGTGCAAGTCCTCTTAGGAAGGCGCGTAGGGCCAGTTTCCTACCTGGCAGCGGCGGGAACCTGGGGGTACCCACGCTGGACGTCTGCGGCGTAAGCCCCCAGGCACTGCCCCGCCCCGCCGGGCTAGTTGCTTCCTGCCCTTGTCGCTGAAAGCCGCCGCTGCCCGCAAAGCCTCTCTAGCGCCCTGGTCAGGGCCCGGAGGTCCCGCTGCTCCACTAGGGCCCGGTCGAGGAGCACCCGCCATCCCCTCCAACGCCAGGGCCAAGCTGGGCGTCCGACTCCCCCGCGCCCCGGCCGTAGCGTAACGCAACGAAACTTAACCACCAAACCGGAACTTCACCAGGTAAGGCTCTAAACTTTGGCCGTTTTCCCAGCGTCCTGGCAACCAGTGGAGGGTCCACCCCCGCTGGCACTTGGAACGCAACGTCCGCACCCATTGTTGCCCCAATATATCATATTAATGAGCCTTTGGTTTATTATATAATAGAAAGTATACAATATCAGTGGTAATCCATGCTGCATATGCTTGCGAAATATGCTGTTATAGCAGCCTTGTAGAGAGAGGGAGAGCGTGTACCAGGTGTGTTCTGGAGCAGAATCGGGTCTTTCTGATGCAGAGTTCCGGCAAGTCCCACATTCCGCGATGTTGCAAACTGTCCAGCAGTCGTGATGGCTGAATAGACGACGGCTAAACGTGTGCAGGAATTTCACGTATTATAATTGATAAATTTGCATGAATCTATTTAAATTATGTGCAATATCTGCAGTCCCGCACTGAAATTCAGTCCCTGATATCCACTGTGAAAGCGACATTGCATTTACATCTCCAGGAATTTGAAGGTAAATTAGTCTTTGTCTTAAATAGACACTACTTTTAAATACTCCACTAATATAGAAAGAGAGTGACTTCATTCAGATACAAAATGATCTTAAGCAAATTGAAACGACACAATCCATCACAATCCATCTCATTCAAGCTGTTGAGTACATGGCATAATATAATTCAGATAAATCAATAAATTGTTCTCTACCAGCTTACTGGCATTTACTTGGGAGAATGATATGAACTTGAATTATGTCAAAGAGCCATTGTTTCTCTAGCCATGATGGCACTATTAATATCAGTGACAGCTTGTCCTCTCATCCATGATTGAGGAAATCAGATAGATAGTTACTTCCGCTTAACCCATTTTTAAGGCATACTAATGCCATTTTACAATAGTGACCCGGCTCACCATACCTCCACCTATGGAAGACTTTTACTCAAATTATAGTGTAATCTACCCTGTACAGGCTTTATGTCAATGTCGTATTATTGTTTACCATCAGTTATTCATAGGGCCACCATACACGTCATACAATAGGACCCCCTCATGGCTGCTTGAAACTTTATTTTCAATTTGTTGTTATCAGAACTGCATGATATAGTGCCACGGGCATTGTTCTACACTTTAAGAAAAAAGATTATAAAAGTTTAACATAGTTCAGTGTTTGAACTATGAAACTGACATCCATCACCTTCCCCTGACGCAAAAGCTGAGGGCTCGTCCGGGATTTGAACCCGGGACCTCTCGCACCCAAAGCGAGAATCATGCCCCTAGACCAACGAGCCACATAGGTAGGGCTGTTACTTGTTCAAAACTCACTTAGATTTGCTCATCTCTGCTCTGTGATTTGGTTTTTTGAACTGCTGATGTGGCAAGCTGGCCATAACGTCCAACAGCACCCCCTAGTGGTAACAGTATAGTAGTGTTACGATACTCTGGCAAGATGGATGGGCTTTCTCTACCATCACACATGTTAAATGCACTGAGAACTGTATAGGCTTGCATAGGTATTTCATTCTGGCTGATGGCCATTAATGTGATGATATGCTGATCACTATCTCATACTTTGATATTATCATATCAGGGCTGGAGTAAACTGGTGACCATAAAGAGTGATGTTGATGTAAAAGGAAAGTAGGTTTTGAGTATTCGTCAACCTGTTATTAATAAGGTATTTTAGGTATTAATTATCAAATAAAAACACAATGAAAAGATGAAGCATGAAATAGCTCTTTGATCTTAAAAATATGTTGAGAGCATATTGGTAAGAATTGTATGTGGTAGAGCTCAGGGTACAAATCTGAAAGTCATTGAATAACAGCAAACTTTTCCCCTAAATGTCTTTGCCATATTTTTGTTTGCAGGCTCCATGGCATTTAAGGAGCAAGTGAGCATAGTGTAATAAGTGACAGTCTTTCTTTCTCATTCTGTCTTTCAGCTTAAAATATGGGGACCTTTTGTTTCATGTTCAAGATCTCTCATCTTCAGAGGTATAAAAAGAAAACACTGGGCTCGTCCGGGATTTGAACCCGGGACCTCTCGCACCCTAAGCGAGAATCATGCCCCTAGACCAACGAGCTACATGTTGAGCTGTCAATCTTTGTCTATAGAGCTGGAACCTGTAGTTTACACCCCACAAATGCTGATGTGGCTGACTGAAGGCTCAGAGGTCTCTCGTCAAACAGCACCCTCTGGTGGACTCAGAACATATTTACACACTGTGAATGTAAAACGAAACAAAGCAAAAAAAAGAAAGGTGCGCTTGGCTACTCATAGCATGTACTTTATTTGATTATTCATTCAATTGTTTATGAAAATAGCTATTACAGATTTTTTGTGTGAGTCAAAAAAAATAATTAACGACCGTGCAGCCTACTACAGCCTTTTGTACTTTTCCTGATCCAAACAACATATTTGGTTCAAATCAAGTGACGGCAATTTCAGGAACCATTCTACAACTTTTAAGATGACTTATCTTGTTGTATTTTGTGGGTTTGCTTATCCTACTTTTGCAATAAAAGGGTCTAACGTTTCACTTGCCATTTAGCTTATTAGAATGATGATGAGAGTGATCTCATCCACAACATATGGGTCATTATAATTCATTCAACTGGAAAAATGTATTCATAGTTTGCTTTAAGCGTTTTACTTTGGAACTGGATGTCTCTGAAGGTAAAGGGCAGTGCTCAACTTGGATTCTAATTCAGTACCAGTGGTGGCAATTTATTTTTGGTCACCTCAAGTAGCAATACCACCAGTAACCACTAAACAGCAACGTAAGTTATTTAGGCTACCGTTTTTGTTTACAGCTACATCCAGGAGTTCATTGTAAATGTCCTGAATACAATAATTACAAGTACATTACATTGCAATCATTGTAAGCTTCAGAAAGAGCGAGTGCCAGGATTTGATGCGTCTTTTCTAGCTTCCATTTCACATCTCACAAACAGAGACAAATGTTGTTGATTTCTGTGTTTAACTGAGAAAACAGGGAGTGGAATGCCGGGACCCTATAATGTTCAGCTAACCGATGTCAATAATAATTCTACACACGTGTGCAGCTGTGAACTCATGTATTGTAATTTATTGTATGATGTGTACTTTTAGGGTTATGATAAGACCTATCATTTAGTCTTCACCCCGAGTGACTCTGGAATGCAGTTAAATATGTTTAAACCATTCAGCGAACAACGACGTGTGAAAACGGCTATAGTAATCTATTATAAGCCCCATTGTCAAAGTTAAATATAAGTAAATAATGTTAAAAATGAATTGTATAAGCTTATTATAAACAATTAATGAAAACTGAAAACGTTCAGTTTCATCCACCTCTTGTTTGTAAAGCAATCGCAGTAGATCCAACATGAAAACATACAATCTTTTGATTTGTCATATTTTTATGGTAATGGTTCACATAAACAGTCTTAGACCATATTGTAAGGTTTTCGTTTACAAACAGAAGAAGCAACCAATGTGCACGCATCATCTATCCAACCCTGATATTTCATTCGGGCGCAATGTTCCGCTCCACCAAGGTTGTCCGGCTGTCCCCTGTACCAAGAATCAAAGTTGTTATCGGACCCGTCGCTCCACAGCCAGGTGCCTTCCTCTCGCCCATCACTGAGTCCCATCCAATGGAACCCGGTGGTTGGATCAAAGTTGAATAAGAGCTTGCTAATGAAGTGCACTTCCTCGGGGGTATGGATAGAGACCAGGTGTGCGTCCAAAGACTGGCAGTAGAGCTCAGCTTGGGCCCAGGTCAACTTGCTAGTAACGTATCGGTAGCAGTCAGTTTCATAGGTATACCAGAAGTCCGGACATGGGCCGCGCTCGAGCATGACATTGGAGTCAGTTGAAGGCTTGGTCAGCGGCCCTGCCAGGGCGAGGGCGTGCAGGCCCCACAGGAGAACGGAGCGCAAGAACATTGCTGGACTCTTTCACTCTCTATTGAGCTGGGTCTGGAAATGTGTGAAGAGGTAGTGAGGAAGGCTGTCCTTTTATTGGCTTGATGAAGGACATCTGCATGGTGCAATAGATTAAATGGAGCCAATAATCAGACTTTATGCAAGACAGAACACATCCAGCAGTGCCAGCACAGGTGGCAGATTTCACATGAAACCTGTCATTAAGTGAATTTGGCTACTCAATAACAAGTAGGTAATAGTAATTTAAGCAGTAAAATTCTACCTTCAGACACATATTTTCAGCTTCAAATTTTTAAATAGACAAACAAACTGCACAAAATGAGCTGCATAGATGAAAATTCCTGTAATTTATTCTAAATTGAGTTCAGTCCTTTCCTGTAATAAATTGGGCACCTGACTCCATGGATATGCTCACGCTAGTAATCCACAATCGGTTGGCTTCACTTCAATACATACAACATTTGTGAAAAGTCCAGCTGTACTAACAAGTCCACTTTTCTTCTACTAACAAGTGGGTCACGGCACCGCCACAGAGAGCAGACACAGTTGTGTGCGATATAATGTGTGTTTTATGTGAGTGTGTGGGTGGTGTGTTTAAATAAAGGCAGCTCTCAGGGTCATGCGGAGTATGGGCCATGACAGTTGCTTACTCCTATAACTTGGGCACCTGTCTCGTCATTCCCAGGCTGCTTGCCACTAATATTTAAAATTTATATTTTTCCATAAAAATTAGAGGGTGTGTAAATGAACACCTTCTTGAATGTGGATGTGAAGCTGTGAACCAGGGAGAATTCATTTTCTAGTTGACTGCCCCTGCCTCTAAATGGGTCTGATTTTAGACTGACTTTGAGTTCTGTACAATTCAGTAGTAATACATTTATGAGACACCAGGTGGCAACTAGTTACCAACATTTGAGTAGCCCAGTCGCAGTCGCTCTCGCTCACACACACATCGACACACACCCGACACACACTCACCGACACCAACACACACACCCACACACACACATCCACACATACACACACACACTAACCCTGCTGAGAAAACGGTTGAGGATGATATCTGGCACAACAATGCTACCGTCTTATTGACATGATGACCACAGAAATAACACCACTTCTAACACCGCCTCCCAGGAGAACCTTGCTAGACGATGAAATGCTTAACTGATGTTTTAGTTAATTGGAACACCACATGCCTTTTGGGCACTTGGTTAAGAACCAATTCAATTGACTAAATAAAATGCAATAATTATCTGTAGTCACTCAAGGACCAAATGTCAATGGTATTATTTATGTGCATTTGCCTTAACCACATTACAGCACCAGAAGTTGATTGAAAACATAATTTGTAGCTGATTTACCTTTTTAAGGGACTTTAAGGGACTTTTTTGTATTCTGAATACAAACATAATATCTATATATATATATAGATATTATATTATTATTATTATTATTGTATATAATATAATATGTAGAAATATTATATATATATGATAACCTTATATATCACATCATGTACAATTTCTACTCAGTTACACACACACATGCACTTGCCACAAAAACAAGTGGAGGCCTTGCAGCATAATAGCAGAGATACCTCTTCACTGTGGTGATCCCTCCCAGTCAGAGCTGCTGCTGTTTAGGGGAAATGAATGAGAGCGGTTGGTTAGGCAACCCACAGAGAGAGCTGCACACTTTGGTTGGCCGAATAATGTTTCACCCCACTGAAACCACCAGGGTGATGGAGAGGCTGCCTTTCTTATGTAGGAGTGTGTTTGGCATCCTTTTGTGTGTTTTTTGTGTGTATGTGTCGGTAGTTTTATGTGTGTGTGTGTGTGTGTGTGTGTGTGTGTCTGCGTATTTTTGTATACAGCTCATGTCTTCGTAAACTGTCTACAATCAAATTCAGTCTTATTGAATTATAAAGAACTACCAATCAACATTTGATGGGTAGAAAGGAGTTTTGTAAAATATTCTACATGGTCAAATAAAGTAAATGTTAAGAACTTGAACAATATGAACCCCAATACGAATGTCTTTGTGCATACTACTAAATGCAGAAAAAAATTCTCACTTCTTTTTTGAAAAAAAAAAAAAAAGTGTTTCCTTAATCATAAATAATGTTGAAGTTGAACTATGACTTTGGGAAAGGTGGTTTGGAAATTTCATCAATCTGGTAAGGAGGTGGTGGTTGGGTGCCAGATTGTGTGTGTATGTGTGTGTATGTGTGTTGTGTATGTGTGTGTACGTGCCTCTGTGTGTGTCTGTCTGTTCTGTCTGAGGGGCAGCTGGTCCTGTCAGAGGCCACTTCTGGTGGATGAGCAGGGGGTCAAATCAAGGTGTGTGTTTGTGTGTGTGCGTGTGCGTGTGCGTGTGCGTGTGCGTGTGCGGCTGATCCAGAGTAAACGACATTTGGACAAATCAAAACTAATTTGAAACAAACTTGAATTTATAACACAAGCAGGAGCACAGAGCGAATAAGACAACAATTGTCATCAAGGCCGGATGCAAGGCAGGTGTGTGTGTTTGTGTGTGTGTGTGTGTGTGTGTGTGTATATGTGTGTGTGTGTGTGTCAATGGATGCAGGGGTAAAATTGTGTACATTGCATACAAACCGTCAAACAGTGTATTTCGTTCTTGTGTGGTCTCATAAAGGCTGCTTTCTGAATGCAATGGATAGCGCGCGGAAAGTTAGAAACACGCACACACGCGGCACACAGCTCTCCTACTGCGTGCGACTTTCAAAGCAGGAAGACGGTGACCTTTGGCGTCTGAGGTCAGGCTCTTATCGCCTGACAGCCGCCGCCCCTCCCGAAGACGCTCTCCAGCTGACTCCTGTGACAGACATGTAAACAGTTGTGGATGTTGTGGTGTGTGTGTGCGTGCGTGCGTGCACGCCTGTGTGCATGTGTGTGTGCGTGTATGCGTGAGCGTGTGTGTGTGTGTGTGTGTGCGCGTGTGTATGTGTGTGTGTGTGTTTGTGGTGGGATTCTTTTCTCTGTTGTGACAGGTGGTTCTAGTTGGCACCGCTGCCAAGGTAATTAAACCTAGCGGGCTGACTGCGCCATTTGGTGGGGCTGTTAGTTTGATGCCGGAATAATTGTGGCGGCACATTTTCCCCTGCTAGGCGGAGGAGGCCGGGCGCCGCCGGGAGCTGGGCCTGTGCGTGGCGCGGTGTGGGGCAGCGCGGGGTTTCACCCGGAGCTCCACGTTTACAGCATGGCATCATGACCGTGATCTGATACAGCGATTGAAACTCATTGTTTTGTGTGAGTGTGCTCCACACAGGTTCGGTTTACCTAGAGGACATCGAATGGCTCACTTTCTTCAGGTTTCCTAAAAACACGGCAGTGAACCTTTTCATGCGGACGAGCTGACATCAGGGGGTCGGAACCGAGACTTAAGGATCTGGCGGGGTTAGACCCAGGTCGTTGAATTAGGATCTATTGATTGAGGAGAAGTGCATTAGGGAATGGAAGTAGGGAAAAATTAATACAAAGGCCATGACCTTGAGGGCTAGCTGGGTTAGTGGTTCCCCTCCCGTACAGAACACAAAGAGCTCACGTCATCCATGCATCACGCCACTCTTAAAAGCCCCAGTGACTGCCCCCCCCAGAGGCTCCAGAGAGGCACATGGTACTGGTGGCCATCAAGGGATTACACGCTGTTGTCCTTTAATTATGACACTGGGACCCTGTTGCCCTCCGCTCACAACATGTAGTCCTCTGAGGCTTAATAATACTGATGAAATGTGGTGTACAGCAGACAGTTCGTGCATGCCCAACGTGTGAGAATCCTCATGTCTGACTTTGATTTTGAAAAGGGCAGAGGGCACTTTATCCGTGCACAGACGTCCTCTTGCATGGACATTGGGGGAAAACTAGGGCATGGTTCACAAACGGTTAGCTCACCAAAGGGTTTCTAATTGGTCCTTAAGTGTCCCATTCTATAATGCCTTTTATAGAGATAGAGATATATTATAATGCCTTTTAATGCCTTTTGAGAAAGACTACTGGGCTGTTATTTCTGCCATATAATATGACCTCATGGTACACTTTGAAACTTGTTCAAATTGCTTGCCCAAGTGTAATAGAATGGTATATTCACTCGTACAGAAGCAAAATCCTTGGTACAAAACAATGCCTGGAAAGAAAAGCTTTTTTTGGATTTGTATTATTGATTGTGTGTAGACGTGTTGGTGTTTATGCTTGCAACTGTGTAGCCCTCCAGATAAATAGGTGCAGACGTGTGATATTTGTGTGTGTCTGTGCGTTTGCTTGCATGCTTATGTTTGTTCTTAGGGGACTATGTCACACACTTTGTTTAGGAGAAGCAGAGCGTGTGGCCGGAATGGTTCTGAAATCCCACCACCGTCTCTTCCCTATTGAAGTGATTATCGTCTAAATGTCAAGTGATGCCACACCGTTAGAAACATTACTCTTGTTTAAACAGAGCAGCCATATCGCCTAACCATACAGAATTTCTGTATGGCCACGTGTGATTTGATCAGTGTTGTTGTCTGCTCCAGGGGAAAGCCAGCGGTAATACTGTAATTCCAAAGCAGCCGTCTTGGTTGTCCATGGAATGGTCCACTCATTAGGGAATATTAGCTGTCCTGGGTGTGTGCGGGACGTCTTCAACCATGGCCTAGTAAATGGAAGTAGAGGGAGATTAAAATACTTAGACCACTAAATATGTCACAGATGGAGAAGTGTGAGGTTTATGAGTCGTGGCAGTGAGTGTGTTTTAAATAAAGTCCTTGGATCGTGATAGCTAGATCAAAGAGGTCCTGCCAAAAGGTCAGATGTTTGTTTTTACGAAAAAAGGAGGCAGAGACATTTTGTCATTTCGATGTTATCAGTAAATCTATTCGTTACTTTTCATGTTTTGGAAATAAAGACAGTAGGTTATTATTTTTGCCTTCTCCTATCTAACTATTATCTTTCTTTTAAGCACTCAAACTCTTCAATGAAATCCCCTGATTGACATAATGTTTAAGTTCGCTCTCAAGGGAATGATAAGGAAACATTTCAAGCAGACAATGGTGTCAATGAAGTGGAGAAACTTCAAAATAAGAGCGATTAAACTATGAAATCTTAAAAATGTTCCCTACAGAATTGTCTTCAGTTGTGGAAAGAGGTTGCCAAAGTGCACTAAGGATTGTGAAATCTGCAAAGGGAATAGACAAGTGGTATTTATTTACTCCGCGTTTGTTGTCAACCTTCACCAGCGTGTATCTGTCGACGGCTCTGTGCAAGCCTGTCGGGGCTTCTCAAGATCTGTAATGTGATGTCAGGTGAGCAAACAGTATCTGAAGACAGCGCACTCTTTGTACGTGAACTTTAAGAGGGAAGATTGAAAGGGAGAGAGAGGGAGGGGGGGTGGGGGGTAAAGATAATTAAGCAATATCACACGAGAGGGAGTGCTGTTGTACTGTATATCAGCACGGCTGTGATTCGG
>JAOPJL010000162.1:13828015-13845751 GCA_027123545.1 Trisopterus esmarkii | reverse complement strand
TGTGTGTGTGTGTGTGTGTGTGTGTGTGTGTGTGTGTGTGTGTGTGTGTGTGTGTGTGTGTGTGAGAGAGAGAGTGATTGTAAGAGAGAGAGAGAATCTCTGATCTGTTTTTGAAACGTACGTTGCGAGAACAAGGAGGGAGGGAAGGTAGCTTTGCCAATCTTCAATAAATTTCAATAAAAGCATTATTCAAAGCTCCTCAGGTTCAGTCAGTGTGGTACCCTGTTTATTTTGACCAGACCTGTCTAGTGCTGCCTGTCAAGAGGTCAATCATTCCCTGGCCACACCCCATATTCTCTGACACACACACACACACACACACACACACACCTTGTCACTACTCACCGATCTGACGTTAACGTCCACACCGGACAGAAACATCAAGTCCACCGTGTCGAGACGGCCCTGCTTGGCTGCCCAGTGGAGAGCTGTCTGACAGCCCCAAGGCACACACACACACACACACACACACACACACAAACACGCAGACACACACACACACAGACACACACACACACACACACACACAAACACACATTTTACTATTTAGGATTCATCTACATTAAGTTTAAATGGTCTTTTGTGTGTCTGTTTGTTTCAACCAAATTATATAATTATATATAATTTACAAGTAAAGGTTTTACCCAGTCCCACTCAGACCTTACATCCAGTACCTCTCTGAGTGTGACTGGGAGTGAAGGGATAAATATATCCTAAACGGACACTTTTTTGTGTGTATTTGAAGATCAACAGTCTTTGTTTATCTAGATTTATTTAAGAGTTGATTTAACATCATTTGACAAATAATTAAATCCCTTCTCATCGAGTTATATGTGTTTGAGTACAAATAAAGGATGATGAAGAAAGGGAGAGAGCATCAAGAGTTTGGCCTCATTTTAATAAATTATTCCTTTGAGCTAAACTCATGGTTAATTTGCCTGAACAAAGTGAGGAAGACACACTGATTGCTGTGTCACAATATAGGCAAGGGTAGATCATTCCTTTCTAAAGAGCCAGCCTCCCAGTCACCCAAATTAGGTTATCATTATCTCTATTTGTAACCTTTTAAAAGTAAAACATAATAAATGTAATAATGATAATAAAGTACATACAATTCATAATTATTCCTATTTAAGATCCTATAATTCACTAGCAGCCATGTAGTTCTAGAGTTCTCAGAATCTGGAAATTATTAATAATTATTTTCAGCAAATTCTAATGAGGTGATGAGTATGAGACAACCAACAGAATGATTTATTATCTATTATTAGTTATATTAGTTGTTTGAGACCTCATGAGGGGGCATTGTGATCACAGGCTAAAAATAGAATGCCATCTAAGACCTGTTCAGCTAATAGTGTGTGGCGATTCAAAATCCACTTACAAACTTCATGTTTCCCAACATCCAAAGAAGAGACATGTAAAGAAAAAAGAAACAGAACAAAACAATGAGATAAAATGTACTTTTACATTACATTTTTAAATGTTTTTTAAATGTACCTTTTTGTGTTGTGCATGCCTGCTGTGTAGCATCTGCAGTAGCTAGCTATCACTGCTGTATATGGGGAATGGGGTTAGGCTGGCGATTGTTAGTACTTGCGCTTGGTTCTATGAATATCTTTACTGTATCGACGGCGATATATTGTTTCACTTCTTATGACAGATGCACTTATTGTAAGCTAAATGCCCTAAATGTAAATGTAAATGTTAACCAAATAGTGGCCTAATTATGGCCATAGTATCCCCAATTGTACGTGTGTGTGTGTGTGTGTGTGTGTGTGTGTGTGTGTGTGTGTGTGCGTGTGCGTGCACGCGTGTGTGTGTGTGTGTCTGTGTTTTGTGTTTGTGTGTGTGTGTACATACAAGTACATGTGAGAACATATGTCTGATTTGTTCGCAGCCTTTAAAGACTGCCAATGGAAACAATCGCCACCATGATTGTCAAGTGAGTCTCTGAAAATGTCTATGGAAACTTTGTAATGTCAACGCCACCCCACCACTAGAGCCGCTGAACTGTTAGGGGAGTGGACACTGAACAGAGCCAATCTCCTCCTCCTCCCCCTTCACGCTCTCCTGTGTAGTGCGACTGTACAGGCGATCCGACAAATGGAACACAAATAAAACACGCTTTCTGCTGTTCTCCCGCCTTTTAATTACCGGGCGCCCAGGCCTCCTGTCCGGTGACCCGCTGGCACGCCGGGATCAGCTATCACAATGACGGCAAGCAGTGATCAAATATAAAAACATTTATACATTAACCCGGGACATTTAGTGGGAGTTTAGTGCGAGTCTGCGTTGGCCGGAGATGGCCCGGGGAGCGCTGACAAGCAGCGTTAACAGCCGTGGTTTTTCATTAGAAGGTGTGAACTGAGCACCGCTTCACCCGCTGGCTTCTTCCGCCGCCTGGCGAGACTGTTTGGGTCGCCACCTGTGCCGAGCGCAAAGTGACGGCAGCGCCGCGGAGAAGAGAAGAGCAACTTGACAACACGTCCCAGGCCGGGTCACACCTCGGCCATTTCAATGCCATTCTCATCATGCGTCCTTCACTGAAGCGTGTTCTGTATAAATTAGAGGTGGAAAATACACTGTTGTACTTTGTGAAATAAAATACATACGTGTATGCAGCGAGACCTTTATTCTGTCAAAGCACCACCTCCGCACGTGGACAAACAGAAGCCAAGCTTCTCTGAATGCGCCGCGCTCTGTGTGGAAGATTTACGGGAGAAGCTATAGTTTCAAAGGACATGCCATCTATTCAGCAACCGAAGGGGCTCTATAGCCAATGGGGAGGGCTGTTGTCTGTGTAAGGGGCCGCATCAACATTGACCCGGCACAAACCGGCAACAGCCAACCAACAGCCGGGGCTCGGCGGACGGGAATCCGTTGGCCGTTGAGAGGAGAGGAAAGAGTGATGGGCAGAGAGCTAGCGGGGCTCGACAGAAAGGGGGCGGGGAAAGGAATATCAAAAAGGCGTACATTTCACCCTCCTGTTTTGACCAAGTCAAGCATGAAAAGGGGTGTAATACTCTTGAGTGGCAGCAGAGTGAGGCCATTGATGCAGTTATTTCTGCATGGGGGGGTTGTTCAGAGGGTTAAAAGACTGAGGCATCGGGCCATATGGAGGATCCTTTGCAGAGGCTCTGAATAGGAAGCTTAAAGGTCTAGGCTTCCTCCCTTCAATGCCACATTCCAGGTCAGGCCTTAGACCCGGATGTTTTAAAGCCAGCCCTGCAAAAGCACTGCCATATCTGCCAGTTTGAAATAGTATCTACTTTTTGGGGTGTAGAATCACCCTGTTGACTTAACAATGAATCCCAGGGACATATGTTGGGCCTTTGGCTAGGTGGTTCACGAATGGGCCCCTACAACAAATCAGGGCTCTATAGGCAGAGACAGTGGCTAGGCTTGTAAGCTGAGCTTGTAAGCTTCCCCCATCGAGGTCATTTGTCAAAATCAGCCTAATAGAGTTTCAACCTCCTGTTGAATAATATCCACAACTGTTAAATCATTCCAAACACAGAAGGAAATGAGAAAAGAGGAGAGATTGAAACTCAAGAAAAGGTTTTGGTTTCTTCGTCTGGTAAAGAAAAGATTCTGGACGCCCTCCCTCTGGACTGCCACTGGGCCAAGTGTAGTCTTCAATATTAATTACCATATAATTACAATATCATTACACGTCCCTGTCGTCTGGGCTGTTTGGCCAGCAGCTGATTAGCATTCTACATCCGACCACAGCGTCCGACTGCTAATAGAAGCCTGACTGAGACACCTGATGAAACACAGAAAAACAAAGAGAAGATAAAAATAACCCAACGGGATGCTCAGTATGTAACGCAGCGTTTAGCGTTGGTGTCAGCGCAGAGCTGTCAGCATTGTTTGATAGCAGGCCTGCACGGAAAATGCCAGAGGTTTTGTTGGTTTTATGGACAAACATGCCAGCAAAATTGTGCGTGATTCCAATTTACATGAACTGCAGTTTGTTTTACACAGTCTCTCTGCTTCAAAGACTCTGCAAGACGTCTAAATGTCCGACACTGGCAAGTCTCTGAAGCTATTATCAAGATGTAGCCGGAGGTGCAGCGCTGTGTGCACTATCTGTGCTCAGCTCATCGAGGGAGGAACCAGATTGTTGTCCTCTCCGTGTTGTCCACGTGCATTTCAGTTATTACAAAGAACATAGCAGACAGGGAAACAGAACTTACCCCCTTCGCGTTCAGCCATGTTTACATTCCCGAGGCCAGACAGGGACAAATAAACAGACATTACAGAACAACAACAACAAAACATTAATATCCACTATTACACATATCTTAATATATATACAACATTATACAGTACAGGAGCCACTGTAAGGCAAAATATGTATTTTGGTTCATGGACTTCTTTCACTCACAATAGTCCTCTATGCTTATTACTTACTTATTATTGTCATACATTTATAGTGACATAGGTAGAAACAGATAGACAATATGGTAACATGGACTCCTTACCATCACAAAATCCTGTTGAATGCATAGAGAAAAAATAAAATATGAGATATGAGATTCTATGTCATCCTATTGAGTCAAACATAACTTCCAATATAATGATAACAATTGAGGTGGGGGATACAACTAGGTGAGACGTGGATAGAGTGAATCCACAAATGTAGAGTTCTAATCAAAGCACGGCAGTATGTGTTACTATGTGTCATTAACAGAATGCAGCAGTATGTGACAGTAAGTGAAAGTATGCCAGTAGGCTAGGGTCAGTCACATGTGTGGTGATCATGTTTCATCGCTGGATGTGCAGCATTTGTAACAACGCACACACGCCATGATCAACAAGCTGACCAACGTCAACCCTCCAGGACGTGATTGTAAACAAGGTTGTACAGTATCAACTCTGCATTCAGCTGTCTCTGCCCCCCGACAGGGAGAGACGGCCGGACCACACCCGCTGTGTCTCAGGTGTTGAGGGACAGGACAGGCGTCGACGTTACCATGGAGATTTTGGGTGGGTTGGGGAAGCAGATCAGCGTGGGAAAACTCCAGGGATGGGACCTTCCCTGTCCTGTTCTGCACTCTGATAAATGGCCTCCCGGCTTGGAGAGCAACAACCTTCCTCAGCACAGGCTGGCTTATTGGATGCTACAGCAGTCTGCAGTGTGAGCAGATGCTCTTTGTTTATGCACACGTGTGTGTATTTCTATGCATAAACAAAATATCAAATGTCAATTAGTTTGATATTCTCACCTTTTCAACATTTTTAATTACAACCTTTTAATTGGTCAATACTAAACCATAAGAAATGAACAGAGATGCTGAATCATGTATTTGTGCCTCAACACCTTTGTCGTTGTAATTTCACATCTTTGGACCCAGATACATGGTCTCCCTTCTTGTAGACCATACATATGGGGTCTACCTTCTGACCAGACCAGAGTGATGCTCTACCTTTTGACCAGACCAGAGTGATGCTCTACCTTCTGACCAGACCACAGTGATGCTCTACCTTCTGACCAGACCAGAGTGACACTCTACCTTCTTGTAACCAGACCACAGTGACGCTCTACCTTCTTGTAACCAGACCAGAGTGATGCTCTTCCTTCTTGTAACCAGACCAGAGTGATGCTCTACCTTCTTGTAACCAGACCAGAGTGATGCTCTACCTTCTTGTAACCAGACCAGAGTATTGCTCTACCTTCTTGTAACCAGACTAGAGTGATGCTCTACCTTCTTGTAACCAGACCAGAGTGATGCTCTACCTTCTGACCAGCCCAGAGTGATGCTCTACCTTCTGACCAGACCAGAGTGATGCTCTACCTTCTGACCAGACCAGAGTGATGCTCTACCTTCTTGTGTGCCAGAGTGGGGTCCTGTGTGAGCAGCAGGCGCTGTGCACTGATGTTCCCCAAAGCAGAGCTTCTTAGCCAGTCTTTCTCCAAGGGGTCCAACGGCACCCTGGGATACAGAGACTGGGACAGAGGGGACGGCTTCAAACTACTATTTTACGATACAAGTGGCTGCAGTGAATCCCATTGACAACAGTCGGGGTTAGGGTTGAAAAGGTGAAACTGCATTAAGGAATTTTCATTGTACACCATTGCCATCCTGTTTTGCCCACATACTTTAAGAACATAAAAACAAACCCCATGGCGCTAAGGCAGGGGTCCTGGTGCCATTAAGGGTGTTTATTGGCCAGCAAGGTGATGGAAGCCACCAGCTATGTCTTTAATCAGCAACGTGCCAGGCTCTCTGTCTGTTTACCGGGCAGAGGCGTGTTAATGACACAGCCCCGGGGGCTCTCTGGGGGAGATTCACATTCACAACTCATACAAGCAGGTGGGGGGAGAGTCTGAATGTTAGCTTGTTGATTTCATGAAGAGTTTGGAAATGGAATGGAGCCTTTGTTAAACCACAAGCAAAGAATAGACCAGAAGAGATTTCAATGAACTCAATGTTTTATTAGATAGTCAAACAAAAAAAATTGGAGGATTTTCACAGGAGAATTCCAGGGACTGCTTACCATAACGGAGGAGTTAGCCATGCTTCTGGTGTCATCGTCAGGACCCTCCTCACTCTGACACACACACACACACACACACACACACACAAGGACAGTTATGTAGCATTAATGATTTCCAGTCGACTCTTACCCTCCCTAATGTTATATCTGGTAGTTTATAAAATCAAAGATTCGATCATCACTCACACCTTGATTCACCTGGTCAGTCAGTTTCCATTAATTAAAACAGCTCTCTCATTTTGTGTGTCATTCACACGTGTGTGAAACCATGTTGTTGTGGGGGAGGAGACGTGTGCATCGTGAGTCTTTACATGCGATCTTCTAATGAGCCTGAACAGTCCCCACAGGAGCACTAAAGGCTAATAACGAATCCATTGAAACCTTAAAGAGCCTGTCAGAATCCTCAAAGGCTCGCCGAAACACACTTCACAGAGCCTCCCTTTCAGCCCTCAACCTCACAACTTTATTTACCGTCTTGTTTCAGCACGGCAGATTACAAAGCTCTCTTCCCCGTGCGTTAATGAGCGACACTTGATTCGCTCTTTAATTTGTTCCACTGGAGACACCTCTTTATTTTACTTATATATTTCTTTAATTCGTTTCATATTTCATTCCACTCATGGTTTCCAGGATTTGATTTCATTGCATGCGCACCAAGGACTCACAATTAACATGTGTTGTGATCTGCTCTAATAACTATACAGTTGTTAATACTGAGGCACCGTGGGTTTCACCATGTGCATGTCTAGGGTCTTAGTTTGTATATGATCATCTTTGCTGGAGGTTATTTCTCATCCTTACAATAATTAGTTGCTAGCTTGCTTAATAAATAGATTAAGTAATTGTTGTAAAAGGTTGTTTACTGTTTTACCAACAGTCCAATACAGGCCAACTACAAAGACCAAATAAAAAAAAAAAAAAAGATTTTATGAAATATTTGTATTTTCACCGAGTGACCTCCTGTCATGAAATCATGAAATCCTTCCTAGATAGAGCGCCAACCATTCATTGGGACGGGGAGCCAGCCAGCGCTCAGTGGCATCACCTCCTCCCCACACCACTGAGCCCCTGTCCACCTGCACTCCCCCTGACCACCGCCAGCCGGAGAAGGAAGGCAATGAAATAATAAACCGACTGATTCCGTGTTGACGAGACATGAATGGGCCCCGCTGGCCCTTGGAACAAAGTCAGCTACCGTTAGCATAACAAAGGCCTTCCCAGCCTGCCACTGTGCTGCCACTCCTCCGGCTATTCATCCTGTCAAAACACCACGTTTGGCTTTTCCTCCTTTCTCCTCCCATTCCTCCTTCACACCGACCCCCCCCCCCCCTTCACATCAACTGACAGCTATGGATGCAGGGCGGGTGGGGGCAATGGGCAGGGGGCGGGGGTCGTGGAGGAGGTATCCATTCTCTCATCAGCATTCAAGAGAAGGGGCCTTTGTATGTCTATCGCCTGCCCTAATTGGTCGCGTTTACTGGGCCCCTTTGTCAGACTGGCGAGAGGTGAATGTCTACACAGTGGATGAGCGGTTTCAAGAGACGTGGGCGAAAATAGATGGACTAGGTAAAGGAAAAGACAGACAAAGGAGCGAGAGAGAGAGAGAGAGAATGGAGAGAGAGATATTGGATGAGAATTGGGTCAAATAACCTTTTAGAGTCACACTTTGTTTTTCAAAGGCAAAGTATTGTTTTGAAGTGCTCAAAAAGTCATTTTTAACGTTTCCCACAGTCAAAAAATCTGATGTTGTTCACTTGAAAAAGAGATGCCGGCATGTCATTTGCGGAAAAATAGAAAAATAATACAAAGAAAGAAGAAAATAAAATGTTCTAATCTTTTAGATGTTTACTTTGTGCCTCGAACTGCAAGCCTTTTGGTCATCTAATTAATGACATGTTAATCTATCCATCAGATCCATCAGTGCATCCTGCTTCTTTGTTGAGGCTTCTTAGAAGCTTTTAATGAGGGAAAAATGTTCCTCAGAAGAACAATTCTGACAGCATTTAAGTCCGCTAATTGTTTCATTTTTATCTTTTTAATATCTGTCTCTTTAGTGTTTAGTGTTCACACTTTGATCACTTTCAGAATGAAATGTGTTATGAGAGAGAGGGGTAGAGAGCCATAATAACAGGCATTCCTATTCCATTACTTGGATAAGAAGAAATAAACCATAACCCAGCAACCCCGTCTGAAGACCAAAACATGCCCCAGCTGTGAGGAGAGCAAATATTCAAGAAGAGGGCCGCATGAAGGAGCCCTGACGATGGTACAGTACTGAAGAGGAAACTCATTCATTAATCCTCCTTTCAAACTACATCTTTTTATCATTTTTCCATTGCAGTCATTTTTTGATTGTCCTGTGTTTTAGCATTTATGTCACCATAAATAAAAAGCCATTTTACGGCACTGCGTAAGTGGTTTTCAGTTCGGTCGAAAGCACTTTTGCATAATTTTTCCGCATGGGTGCTGGTGTCAAACTACAGGCTTGTTCAAGAGTCATCATGGGTTGTGAAACTCCCATTGTTTACACATTTCTTTGTAAACAAGTTATTTTTATCTTATGTTCGTAAATTGAATGAAAGGCTTTAAAGTTATATATCATTATTTAACATTCCAGAATTTGTGTTGACTTTTGGCAAAAAATAATATGACATATGTCAACAGAAATGATCTAATATAAAAGGTATAATTATTTTAAAACAAACTCATGTTTCCAAACTACTACAACCGAAGCTGCCCTAAACGACAGTAGAGGTAACTAATGAAGAATCTTGAGCTGATTAACATATGAAACAAGATTTCAATAGACAAAAGATTTGCCCGTGGCTGAAATGAAATCAATTTTAGATTCCGGCGAGACAATGTAATGAGACGGGAGAGAAAGATAACCCACGTCTCAGAACCGCTGTGCTCTTTGAACGACAGCGAAAGAAAGCTCTTATCTCAGACCAGCAACCCCTGGCTTATGTAATCTACACCGCAATTCAGCACGGTCGCCGTGTGATTGTTTGAAAAATGAGAAAGCCATTTGGAGCGAGGCGGCGAGTGAAAGGAGGCCGCCGTCCCGCCCAGGTGCCCTGTGTTGTCCGAGTCTACGCGGGGTCACCAGAGGTCCAGGGAATTATGCCCTGCAGTCTTGGCGCCCGTTTCGACGGGTTCCATATTCCCTGGAGCGAGCCCCTCGATAAAGCACTCCTTTTTCCCTGGGCGATAATGAAAGCAGACAGCTCTGCAGGGGGACATGAATGTTTTGTTAAGAGGGGTGTATCGGTGCTCTTGGGTCCGGGGGGTTGATGGGGATTAAACTGGGATCTCTTTGTCTGTGTTTCACTTGCTGCGTGTAGCCTTTTCACTCCAGCTGCAGTTTAACCCGCGGACTTGGTTCAAATGTACCTTAAAAAATTGTTTTCCCTGAGAAGTATCAGGGATGGAGTCATGGACTGCTGGGCGAGGGATTGTGCGGATGGAAATAGGTTGCGAAAGAGGTGATGTTGAAGATAGATAAAAATATAGCTTGTTGCTGAGACATCCGCTCTTATGCTGTGCAAGAGATTATGTGAGCAAGAGATTGCATAGAACACAATATTGAACGGTATAAAATACATATATAAGACTACAGATCAAGCAAGAACATGTTTTATAATGCCAAGATTGGATTTCTACATATTTTATCAAAATGTCTAATAAATAGGAGTCAAAGCAGAAACATCTGCAGGGGGAAATGAATGTTTTTTTATGAGTGTGTTGGCCATTGGTGCTGTGGGTCCAGGGGATCAAAATGGAGGTGTTTTTTTTAATTCCAGTTAATATCATTCCATAAGAATGGCTGTCTTCTGGGACAATAGGAGCGCACGGATCGTCCAGTATTGCTTAGTATATAGTATATGTATGTAGGTATGTACCTGCTTATCGGGTCTTGTGTGCCTGTATCTTAGTAAGAACACTTCTACCAATAAACCGTAACATTCCCGGCACTGCTCAGAGGTCTGTGGCACTGGTGTCTGTCCCAGTGCTAGTACCACTTAAACCAGTGTACCGTCGCAGACTCACCCTCCCGGAGGCGGCGGCGTCGCTGGCCATCGATAAGGAGTCGCTCCGGAGGGACAGAAGGTCAGAGCAGGCCATGTCTCCGCCGTCGCTGGAGCCGGGGCTGGGTTCTCCCGGGACATACGCCCCAGCGGGGAGGGGGAGGGCTGTCGGCCTGGTGGGTCCCCGTGGCTCTCCAACTGGTGGGGACTGGTTCAGTGGGACGGCTCTGCAGGACTGGGCAGGAGGGAAAGGAGACACTATGAGCCAACCTGGGACTGTTGAGTGGCCGATGGACGTGAGGTACAAGAGGCTCCTTAGGACCTCTCATCCAAACTCATTGTTGAATAATGTCTCAATGAATATAAAAGATATAGCCTTCGTGCAATTGTGGACAAAGACATTTCCAGATTTAATTTTATGACAACGGCATACATTACAAAATAATAAGACAAATCCCAAGGATCCTAATGCCAAACGATATTAATTTGATTAATAGTATTGTGTTGTGCCCTGACAACCCGGTGACAACAGCACGTCACAGCTTTAATGTGTTTTGTTTTTGCATTGAGAGAAGAGAGAAGAGCATTCATACACTGATGTAAATACAAAATGAAGCAATGTAACAAATCAACAGCCCCCAGCAGCGCGTGTACTTGGATCGGAATGAGTATAACAGCAAAATAACAAACAACTGACAGAGCAAGAAGCTAAAGCCAAACTGCTAGCCATCAGTTCCAATCCACACTCCCGTCCCTCACACAGTCTCAGTGTTGCATTGATTTAGCGTACCAGTGTTTACCACTCAACAAAATGTCTGCCTGTCTCCCTAAAAGTGCCGTTCTTCTTTAACAGGCAAGTTGAGTTGCCTGCCGGGGACTGTGCAGTACAATCAAAGCTGAGGAACAGACATCATCATCAGTATAGCAGTTTAACATCTCCAAGCCACGCAGTTCTCCTCTATCAGCTCGGACGGGCCTCCCCAGAGAGCTAATTACACACTCGCTCAGTCACCGGTGCTGTCCCATTACACAGACACACACACGCGTGCGCGCGCGTGTGCACGCATGCACACACGCACACACACACGCACACACACACACAGACTATACGCAAAAGGCTTGCTTTAAAGTCATTTTGTTACCTGATGCTACTAATTAGTGACTAATTATGTGTTGATACTTCTAGTACAAGCAATGGTGACACCGTTTTACACATCAGAGCGGTTTCCCTCCTGACCGTTGATTCTAGATGTAATAATCAGAATGCTTTCCTCAACGTTTTAGAGCATGTGTAATGTTATATACCTGAGAGGTCTGTTCTCAGTTTGAATGATATTCTTAGCACAGACTCATATTGGTATTTAGTCATACACGGTAAATCAGACATGCTGGTAAAACATGCTAGCTGCGCTGCTAGCTGACCATCAGCGTTGATCTCAGCACCATATTGCATTGAGGGCAAACATTAAAGACCGTTGCCTATGTGTGTGGGCCAAGCTGACTGTCAACACGTCCGTCTTCGACTAATCTGTACATCCACAGTATAAGTAACATGAAATGCTTGAATGTATTTGTTATATGGTAGAGGACATGAGACAACACTTCACTGTTTAGGACCACTGTGACAATGACCTCATGATCAAATAAAACCAGAAAAAGGCATATTTACATTTACTAAATATGTTTGCATAATATATACATGTCCTTTCAAAATAACTAATTTTTTACACTTTTTGTAAAAACTTTTTGTTACAGTAAATAATTTTTGGTGGGAATCGTATGCTAAATTGTAGTTGGTACCAGAATATCAGCTGAACAGAGGACAGAGAATCCGACGCAGGCAGTGAGAAAACACTCATGAAAACCAGCTGGGGATTGGGCTGTAATTCATGTAATTAGTGCAGTCCTCGCCTTAAAACCAAACATCTGACATGAAATAAGCATCTCCGATTACCGCGGCTCTTTTCAAATGCACGTCAAGTTGAAGCACCTTTCTTATCCATGCCGTTTGTTTTTCCACCGAGAATCCCATTAAAAGGAGTTTCTCTTGATCTAGAACTGCATTACAAACACTTTGTTTGAAGTGGACATACGGCAGATTAATGCTGCCGAGGCTATGTTTGATGCTGGTGGCTGGGTGGGTGACAGGAGCAGGCTGTCATCAGAGAGGCAGCGTCTATCAGAGGAACCTTACACAGAGAGGGAAGTAATTGGTGCCAGTGACTGTCATATCCTCATGTTGCATCAAAGTGGAGCCCTTCCTGCATTAACCATATATACACAACGCCACAAACACACAGAAGGAAGAGAGGAGGAGAGGAGGATCATATCTATAGCCATAAGAAGTGATTTCTAAAAACAAAGCACAGTTGAGGACTAGCGTCATGTAAAAAACATAATAAAGGGAACCATTGCCTCGCACTCTTTCTGCAATCTGCATGTTCGAGGAGCAGCTGTTAAAAGCTCTCTTACCTCCTTTTATTAGCAGAAAGGTGATCAAATAATTGAATTGGAATCTTAGCAGACACTATCAAGTGATTTAACAGTCAAACAATATATAGCATACAACTTATTTGTTTCCTTTACAATTATCACACAGATGTACAGATTGTCTATCACCAGTGATTAATTCACAACTATACCCAACCATACCCATAGTATACGTTCATGAACTATACATCATTGGTGCTGCCATTGGATTGCAAGTCATCTTAGGAATGTGGACGAGGAAAAGTGTCAGTGCCGAAGTCAGTCAGGATCAGATCAGTGCTTACTGCTATAGCCATCTGATTCCTGTTAAACATGTTATAGACAATCAATAATATTCTCACAGTATGGCTCATCGACAGCATATCATTGCTTATAGCATTTTATGAAAATAAAATCTTTAATTTTCCTTTCCTTTCATTTTCAGATTTTTTCAATAATTAGCATTCAAATGATTTAAAGTTCCCTTTTCAGTTAGTTCTATTTGACATGTATGTTTTTCATTAAATAGTATAGAGTAGTATGGTGTATTCTCTTGGAAGCTAGCAAATGTATTCCCTAATTGATTTGTGGCGACTATCACAACCTATACATTCACTCTTTTTATTTGTATTTATTTCCTTTCAATACACAAGCCATGGCAATGTAGATATGTGATTTAGCACATCAGAGGCAAAGGCTAATAATATTTGAATCTCTCTCTCTCTCTCTCTCTCTCCCTCTCTCCGCTCTCCCTCTCTCCCTCCTAATCCTATTTAAATTCATATAAGCCCCCTCCCCTCCCCCTGCCCGTATCGTGATCTGGGGGAATTACTTATTCGAATTCTTCTGAGGAGTAAATAACTTTATGCATGATATCGGTATCTTCATAATTCAGATCAGCAAAGTCAATTTGGTTTAAGTGCTGCGGCACCGCGCGCCACAGAGGTTCTGAGGGCCTGTTTGGCTCAGTGGGCGCACACACACGGGGGCGCGTAATGGGATCCATCACAGGGGCAGCAGAGAAGGAGATCTTCCACCACAGCATGGGTTCAGTGGTCCATCGGAGGACCGCGTTATGTATATAGAGAGGGGCCATGGGCGCACAGCGCTCTGTTTGCCTACACTTTTGTGAGAGTTTACTGGGTGTAAGAGCCCGGTTATGGGGGTACTGGTGGATGTTGTGGTTAATGTGGAGTGGAAGTTGGCCAGTATGTATGACCCCGTCTGGGGATTCATATTGGGTTATGAAAGCTTCTGTCGAAATGAAATAGCTTTGTCTTGTCTTTAACTTCCACAGCCATTATCAGCAAAGGTTTACATAAACAATCGACGATATCTCACATGTGAACTCCGCATTTCAAATCAGTGAAGGGACGTGTAAAAAAACTACATAATTAATACCACTCGAAACCTTCCGAAGCTATCCTGATAAAACAAAAAGGGAAAATAAGAAAAAATACCTTGCTGGAAAAAGGAAAACATATTGAAAAAAACAATCACATTGATGAAAAAGGAACTGTCATAGAATCTGTGCTTTGAACTTGATCAGACGCAACATTTTGACAAAGAACAAAGACGGCCACTATGAAGGGAAAAAAGGGCTACCTGCTAGTGCTGGAAACAAAGAAGCTGAGGGGAGAGGCAGACATTTGGCACTGCCATCACTACAGCGCACTGGAAGCAGTTGAAGCCTATGAATATAGATGAGGGGCTGATGTGCACATTATTTCCCATCAGGCCCTGTGTCTTTACTCACCTCCTCTGCCTGAGTGATCACCAGCGCTGGGGGGCTGCCACCCGACCCCCCGGCTCCTTCCATGCTACAGCCCCTGGTGAAGGAGCCCTGCACGCACGTCCATGGGGTCACCAACGTGTGGGGCTCTCCCTGAGGAAGGGCTCGGGTTGGATCCCCTGCTGAGTGTGGAGCTAAACACTGGCCCCGATCAGGCCTTACAGTCCACTCGTGGTGCTGATGAAGGGCTAGCAGTGGCCTTTGACTGGTCAGTGGAGCGGCGGTGGCGGCGGCGGCGGCGGTGGCTGCACAGCTGCTGTCCGCCTGGAGAGGTGATGTGTCTGGGTCTGTGCCAGGCTGGGGTGGATCTCCACTGAGACCCTGGTCCAGTTTGTCCTCGCCGTCCTCCGGCGGGTGCGTTATGTCCGGGGACTCTTCAGGGTCAAGAGGAGTAATGTCAGACGGGTGTAACTGAGAACGGCAGCCATCTTGTTCCTGGACTACCGCACCCACAAGTTCCTTGTCTTGGTCTGGATGTACAGTGTGTATATCACAGCCGGGTGCTTCCTCGGTTGGGGGATGCTGAACATCACCATGGTGTATCGGGAGGCCGTCATCAGTGGGGAGACACTGTGGGTTCTCACTGACCGGCGAGATCTCTCCAAAACGCTCAGCCATTGAGGTGGATAACAGAGCTGTTTGTAGAGCAGTGGGATGTATCTTAAAACAGTGAAGGAGAATTGGTTTTGAGGAACAAAGGTATCACCAGCATACTATTCAAAACATTTTTAGATACAATCTCTGACGGTTACTCCTGGCTATAATTTCAGCCAATCAGAAATGGCAAGAAAGTCATACATTCCCTATACGAATGTGCATATAATTTGAATCAAAATGAGCTTATCCATGGCGACGCTCCCTCCGCACCCCCTCTCCGACAAAAGACAAGTTGAGACTAGAAGTGTTTTCAAATACAAGGTGACAGTTCTGTGTTTCAGTCATAGGAAAGGAGAGCCATGAGGGGATCATGTACACAGTGGCTTCTGTTGTCGTCTAAACTACAATGAAGCCTCTTCAGTTAAACACAAAAGTAACCCTAACGAATCAATACTTAATGCAAAAGTCCCAAGGGTGGCAATTACGTTTGAGCACGGATAACAAGGACTACATTTCACACTTGCATAGCTAGTATTAAAGAGTTTAGGCCGATTTTCCAATTAATTAAACACACTGTCTCTAAGTAACCTCTGGACATTTGCACCACGGCCTCAGCTAATTTATGAGGGATTGAGGCAAACAAATTTATTTTAAGTAAAAGCCTTCACAACACGAGATAGAGAGCAGGCATACTGAAGAGTGTGGGAATTGCATTGAATATTTCACTGAATAATCAGTACATGCAAATTGTTAACACAACTCGTCAATTCTTACACAGGCAGCATATTGCTTTGTGTCCTTCATGCGGTCAGTGTTAGGGTAACGGTTAGGGTAACGCTTAGCCTAACCCTAACCATAACCCTTTCGAGAAGGGCTTGTCTGGCCATGTTTGAGCTCAAGGAGAAGAGTCGAATAAATAGTCCAGCCATCTCTATTAAAAAAACACATGTTTTTTCCCATATTATTTAGCAGCAGCAATTTAGGCTATTTGCTGGATATGCTATCACTTAGGGCCTAAACTGTGGACTGGCGAAGTCACTTGGCCCCCCATGAAGTTATTTCATTTTAATGAGCGACGCTAAAAACAGCCTGTGAATAGCATCTCTTATCTCCTCATCCCATCTGAGTTCAAAATGGTGGACTTGTCACCTCTCCTCTCTGCTGCCCAGTGCAGTCATGCCCAGCCTCCTGCTTGTGGAGAGCGCTTCACTCTGCTCATGCTTCATTAGGAGATATCATCTCCGTTTAGCGGCTAAGGAAATACATTTCACACTCATATCTCAGGCACTGCAAGTCATCATTAAAAGAAAATAGCCAATGAGTCAAAGCATTAGGTTCGGCTCATGAAAACCTGGAGCTAAAGCAGTAATAACAACCGCACGCCTTCATTAGGCACGCCCAATGAAGAGAAAAACGATGCGTGGGTTGTTATTTGCAATCGGCAGCACAAACTGCCAGGTTTAGCAATAGAAGTTAGTTGAGCTAGACAGGACACCATGATGGTTTAGGTGATCTTTATGCTCACCTGGAAATCCCCGTCATCAATAGAGCACTCTGGCATCAAAACGCAGGTGCTTTGGCAGGCACATCCACTGAAAGAAGACTCTAAAGTGTTGCTTTATGTATTTTTCAGAGAAGAGAGCAACCAACGTGTAGCCTATAGCACCTATCTGTCGAGGTGAAAGGGAAAGTCTACGTCCACAAACCCTGTCCTGTCTAATAATAGATCCTTTAATGGCATTAGGATTAGTAGGCCAACTCAGAGTGCTGTTGAAGACGACCTTGTTTACAAAACAACCCTTTAGTGCACACTACAAACATAGTAGGCTATGTTGAAATAGGCAACATTATTAATTAATTAATCAGAACTATAAAAAGTGTATCTTGGGTTGTTTCTGCTGATTATGGGTTGAAAAGATATGCGCCTATCCAAAGATACAAATAATGAAATAACTGAAAGACGGAACATCAAATCACTGCAATTACTTTTCAATCTAACTATTTCATTGTTAGATTGTATTGATTTAGTGAGTTCAGCAATTGTGGATAAACAAACAAAAAACAAAAGTTAAATATTTGTATCTATTCTTTTAAAGTTTCAGTTATTTATATATGTTTTTTGTCGTATTGTAGGAACAGTTTGGTACCCATTATTTCTCTACAGGGTATTTTACATTATTAGTCAGCTTCATTAAGATCAATTACATAATGATCAGACTGTTAAGCGTGAGACTGACAAGGCACATCCACCTGCCGTGTGTGTGTACGGGTGTGTGTGTGTGTGTGTGTGTGTGTGTGTGTGTGTGTGTGTGTGTGTGTGTGTGTGTGTGTGTGTGTGTGTGT
>JAOPJL010000162.1:13751172-13765516 GCA_027123545.1 Trisopterus esmarkii | reverse complement strand
ATAGCTCTCCTTTATGATGAATAACCTGACCCCTAGGCCCCTCCCACAACCTGTCATAGCTCTCCTTTATGATGAATAACCTGACCCCTAGGCCCCTCCCACAACCTGTCATAGCTCTCCTTTATGATGAATTAACCTGACATAAACGCTAAAGTGCAGTGTTTCGGCCGCGCTGTTGTCACAGTTCTTCTGCTTGCGTCCTTGCGTCGCCAGGGGCGACGGACAGCGTCACCAAATACTACAAGCAGTCTCTGGCGGCGGAGGTCCGGGCGAACGCCTCCACCAGCGACGCGGGCAGCCCCACGGAGAGCTCGGCCAGCCTGCGGCGAGCCACAGAGAGCCAGATGAACCAGACCAAGGACGAGTTCCTCCGGCGCCAGGAGGAGCACGCCAAGCGACTGGACGACCTGGCCGGAGAGCTGGAGACCCTCGACCTATCAGAGCTCAGCGAGAAGGTATGACGCAGAATAGGGTGTGACCCAATCATCAGTTTGGGTATAAAAAATAGAGTAAAATACATCAAAAATCACCAGACCGCCATTTTTCATTCATGCCAGCTGACCTAGCGATGGTCGACATCTGTCTTGGGAGAAACCTGGAAAACACTTTTATTTTAACCTTTGTTTCCTTTTTAATGTTATAGTCCGGTTGTGGGGTCCTGGTATTCAATGCTTGCCTTCTTTCCCGCCCCTCAGACCTGTGGCAGCCCAGCGGGACAGCAGGCCTGCGCGGACTCCCCCTGTGGGGGTCTGAACTGTGTGGACGGCCAGGGCAAGCGGAGGTGTGGAGGGGAGGGCTGTGACGGCCTGGTGTCCCTGGCCCACAACTCCTGGCTGAAGGCCCAGGACTTCGACAAGGAGATAACCAGCGCCATGGAGGAGGTGGAGAAGCTCTCCAAGATGGTGAGGGGAGAGCACATGTTGACTGTGTGTAGCTGATGGACGCAGTCTCTCACCCAGGAGACACCTGCGCGTATGGCATAGACACTATACACCACACTAGACAAAAGAGGCACTGAATAAAACCAGTGTATACTATACTGAAGTTAGGACACATACTTTGTTTCCCCTTTCTTGTCGATTAAACAATGTGGGGTCATTTCTGAGACTATGCACTGAACATCAGAAGATTTGGTTTGAGTGGAAGAACAACTGTTGTTTGGTTCTCCCTGCTCATGTCCAGGTGTCTGAGGCCAAGCTGAAGGCAGACGAGGCCAAGCTGAGTGCTCAGGACGTCCTGCAGAAGACCAACCAGACCAAGCAGCGCGTGGACCGCAGCAACGAGGAGCTGCGCACCCTCATCAAGCAGATCAGAGACTTCCTCACCGGTAGGCCCCTCCCACAACCCCTTATAGGCCCCTCCCACAACCTGTTATAGCTCTCCTTTATAATGAATAACCACCGGTAGGCCCCTCCTACAACCTGTTATAGCTGTCCTTTATAATGAATTGCCCCACCGGTAGGTCCCTCCCACAAACTGTTGTAGGCCCCTCCCACAAACTGTTGTAGGCCCCTCCCACAACCTGTTATAGCTCTCCTTTATGATGAATAACCTCACTGCTAGGCCTCCAAAATAGGGGGGCTGTATTTTACGGCTTGCTTCGTAAGGGACATAGGAATGCAAACATTCCGAAGCTTTTGCAACTGTAACCAACACAATAATGCTTTGGGTACCTGAACTTAACATACCGTACACTCAATCTTTAAATAATAACGCTGTGGATTCGGTACAGTGTTTGGCCAAGAATTTTGGTAAATTGAAAAGGTCAAGATTGAAAAGGTCTCAGAATCTACAGTGGAAACACTTAAAAGGGTAAAAGGGTCTAAATCGTGGCGAGCCAGAAGGCCTAGATCATCGACTATACTAGCGGTGACTGGATACAACAATTCGGAAAGACAACCGTTGGTCAATCTGCATTCTCCTTAAAGTAGTGGGGAATTCCACACACACAAACATAAGAGACTTAGGTAGCTTTGCACTGTTTAAAATCAGATGTTTTTTGTCATCACTTATGATCTCCTTATATTTATTGTACTCATGTATTTATGTCACACTGATGGAATTGTATGCATTGTGATGTTTAATGTATTGCGTTTGCTGTTTTTGTTCTGCCCAGGGACAACAGTTGTAAACGAGGTGCTAGCAGACTCTGCTGCACTGACTAATTATTCTGCACGGTCTCTGTGAAAAATAACCTGTCCTATGGCGCCCCCTAGAGGACGCAGCCGACCTGGAGAGCATCGAAAAGGTGGCAAACAAGGTGTTGGCCATGCAGATGCCCACCACCCCCGCCCAGCTGCAGAACCTGACCGAGGAGATCCGGGAGCGCGTGGGAGACCTGGGGCACGTGGAGAGCATCCTCGACCAGAGCGCCGAAGACATCCAGAAGGCGGAGAACCTTCTGGAGGAAGCCCGCCGAGCCAGGTACGTGCCCTCACCCCTGCTGTAGGCACGCTCTCGCCTCAGCATATTACACTTACGTCATAGTAGATATGACACAGAGATATATGAATCAAATTAAGTGGCTTCGGTGCATGGGGGGGGGCGTGAAACATGACTTTGGAAATTGACTAGAACATTTTCTTTGCATTGTCCACGTCTATGTGTGTTGCAAAAAGGCCACAACGTTTGCCATAATCGTTTGGTGTGTGTGTGTGTGTGTGTGTGTGTGTGTGTCTGTGTGCGTGGCAGTAAGGAGGCGACTGACGTGCGGGACTCAGCAGTGCTGGTGAAGGAGGCCCTGGAGGAGGCTGAGCGGGTCCAGGCCACGGCCAGCCAGGCCATCCGACAGGCCAACTCTGACATCAAGGACACCAACAAGCTGCTCTCCTCGGTAGGAAGACTGACACACTTCTTTTTCTGGGTGAAATTCTGCTTTGAACTAATGTCCGCAGTCATAACCTTTTTATTTTTATATATATAATTGATATCTATATCTATAAATATTGATTTTTATTTTGTATTTTTTATACCTTTAAGCATCCTTGAGCAAGATGCCTGCATCCTATCTGCTCATCAATATGAATTATATATCAAAGAGAAGATATCTTGGAGAGTGTTGTGTCTCTTCACCCTGAGTGAGTTCAGTGTGGTCCTGCGTGGGAATGAGCCCGAGGCAGCAGAGTGACCTCTCTTGTCCTTTGTGCGCAGGTGGAGACGGAGACCAGTGATTCTGAGTTCAGGCTCAACAACGCCACCCAGAGGCTGCACGTGTTAGAGCGAGACGTCACACTCATCCGAGACCAGGCCCAGAACACCAGCCTGAGTGTGCAGCAGACCCAGAAGGATGCCCACAGCATCAACCAGGTCGCCGAGAAAGTCAAAAAGGTCCGTTAAGTGTATATTCTGTGGGTTGGTTTTTGTGTGCAAAGGTATCTAATGTAGGTTTGTTGGTTGGAGTTGAATTCACACCACCACTTGACTTCATAGTTGTTGGTCTATGTATGCACACTGTGTGTTTAAAATGATTATTTGCACAATCCACACGACTAAAAAATCCTGCCTATGCGTGTGTATTGGAATGTAGAACCTGGACGGCGAGCTGAAGGATAAATACACCATGGTGGAGGGGCTGATCTCTGAAAAGGGAGATGGCATCACTGAGGCCAAGAAGAGGGCTGAGCTTCTGCAGCAGGAAGCCAAAGACCTCCTCCTACAGGCTAGCGACAAGCTCCAGCTTCTGAAAGGTACGATAGCGAGCGATGTTGATATGCATCGTGACGCTATATTGCATCGACTATGTGTCAATAGGTACAAACTACGTATATCCGTCTGTCCATATATGCAATGCTCATAATATAACTCTGTGGCGCAGACCTGGAGAAGTCGTACGAGGACAACCAGAGAACGTTGGAGGAGAAGGCCGACCAGATGGTGGAGCTTGAGAAAGCGGTCAAAGAGCTTCTGGATGACATCAGCAACAAAGTCACCGTTTACAGCACCTGTCTCTTCTAGGGAGCCTGGAGGAGAGACACAGCTTCACACAGGACACATTGAAAGCCACTACTCTTAGTCTTGACCTGAATTTGCGTTCTACCTGCCATGTGCATGTTAGACACCTTGCTCTGCTGACCCTTTGATGACCTGGAAAACACTGCTTTGCTATATTGCAGACAAGTGGAGCAAATATGCATTAACATATCCCTTTCTACAGGACTACTTTTAGGAAAACAAATGTTCATCCATTTTTGTTGTTTTGTTCATGGAGCACATCTAATTTACAATAGAATCAGTCCATGCTCGTTTGTTCCTTAAATGTAATTTGTAAATGGAAGCCACATCCTGATTGCTGTCCACAGTGTAGATAACCTTTAACTCGGAGTCCAGCTGTTCAGGATCAGAACACATTTCTGATGACACACAAGGCGTGCCTCATTTTGTTTAAAGTCCTTGCATTAAGCATTAGCCTCGATAGTACCTGTCTTGCTCCGACACATACCTCATAGATGAGGTATGTGTCGGAGCTATGACATGACGTATCGCTATAAATGACGCCATTTTGAATGACAAAAATTGGGATTGACCAGATGTTGGCTATAAAAGAAATATAGGTTTGTGGGTGGTCATGTTTATGTTCAAATGATTGGTTTCATCATGCAGTGTGACAGGACTTTCTTCTTAACAAGCTAAATACAAACAAAAAGAGTGAGCAAAGGGAGGGTATTATTTATCAGTGAGATGTGTGTGAGATGTGTGGGATGGAACAAGGTAGTTAATCTTGGGTTAAGTCAAAATAATGTAAGAAGCTCTCCTAAACCAGAGAAAAACCAGCAATCACCAGTCCCATTCCAGAGCATGTTTTTAACATCGAAATAGGTTGATTTAAAAACAAAACCAAAGTATTTGACATTGATAACATGGTGCTGTTGGCAGTGCAGCACATTCAGCACAACACAAAATTCAAATTTTGTCAGGCTGTATCCTTGCAGTTGAGGAATATGTAGAACGATATTAGCCAGCTAGCTCTCAAAATGAACTCATTGACATGATATTAAATAACAAAATAAATCATTGTTTTCAAGTAAAGCAAGAAAAAAATGATGAATGTTACACATGTCCAGGAACGTTATTTGGACTTTTTTTGTTAAAGCTTGGTTTAAAAAGCCACAAGCCATAAAGGTTGAAAAAAATGTTTTAACCATGAGACTGCAAAGTATTCTGAACTTTTAATAACGTTTTATTGTATTTTTGAGAATACTCAATGACCAAGTTACCTGTGACAATTTTCTACACCCAATCATTTTTTGTAATAAAAACCCAATTGAAATCTTGATTATTTTTGTGCTTGTATAATGCATAAAACACAGAAAAAGAACACACTGATAAGTGGAGGCGAATCATCTCAGCGAATGAAATCCAAGTATAGTTAAAGATAAATAGATAGTAGTTATAGATAATATAGTATATTTGGGTTAGGTCGACACAAGTGACCGATGTAACCAGTAGATGTCAGCAAATGCATGTTACAGTTTGAACTAAATTAACTAATTTTATGAGCGTACATACCATAAACTAACCCCGATATTTATATATTTCAGCTATTATGTTTTCATCTACATTGTATTCAACACGACTGAACATAACTCACACATCTGAACGCTCTGAAGTTGCATCGTTTTTTTTTGTTGCGAACTGTACCGGATGTTGTTATAGTAGTTCACCGCTAGCCTTCCACTAGCTTGACACAATCCTACCACAGCAACATCCGGTTTGAAGTTTGACACATCTGGGGCTCAAAACAAAGTTTCTAGGGTCCTCTGTCATAGATGCAACCTCACGCCCAGTGAAGCAACCTTTTTTAAATCCTATCCGTCAGTGCTGTTACGTTAGGGAACAACATGGTTTCGACGGTGCTGAACGCAGAAGTGGAGCAGGTAACGTTAAGAGGGGGGGTCATTAGCAGCTCAGGAAAGTTCTTACTCGGGGCTCAGCCGAAACTGACCGAGTTATTGCACCTCCTTCCTCCGCAGAAAGACCCGGCTCATTCCGTGGTGGTCGCCGTAGCGTCTCATGCTGTGTTCGAGACGGCCGCCCCCGGAGGAGACGCACCGACCACAGTACCTTACGGCAGGGGAGCTGCGTTCCCCTTCATCCAGGTGAGCCTCTCAGGTCTGGACCTCTATGGTCTGGACCCTGTTTTTGAAATCTGACGCAACTCTGTACAACTTTATAATTAGGACCATGGAAGAGATAATGTATATTTAATGACGAAATGATGCTGTATGGTGTAACAGCAAATGTCTTTGTTGTAACGATTAGTTAGATTTATTTAATTGAATTAATGTTGTGTTCTGAAACTTGATATTTTGCAACTACTGTTACTACTCTTTCTCTAAATGTATGTTTCAACACTTTCTTAGGCTATTCAACGAGTAAATGAAAGGCTCCTGGAGAAAAATCCGTCCGAGACACTGCTGTTTGACATCATTCTGATATCAACAGAAGAAGCAGAGGAGCATCAAACACGCAGCCTGCTCAGTTTGAAACATTACGGTGAACCATGACACTGATTCTGAAATAATCATTTCAATGAGCTCTTCCAGCAGCGTAAAAAAAAATGTCAATAATTATTTCCCTTTAAATATATTCAACAATTTGAATATGTTTAAAGTGGTATTGGAGTAAACCAACTTCTTTCAGGTTCATTCAAGAACTCTGCCCTCCATGTACTTCAGTTATGGTCTGGACAATGTAGGTCCAAATCCAATACTGCTGAATTGTGTCCGCTCTCCCAGCGGAAATGTTGTCTAACACTATCTATTCATTACTTCTAATCAGCGCTGGATATCAGCAGACTATGTTTCTGCGCTGCACAGGATCTGGTAGAGGGTCTGCAATCCAACAATGTCAAGCTCTTCCTCTCGACGGACTCCAGTGACATTTGGAAGGCTTCACAAGGAGGTTTGGTTCACCGCCTTAGTCATACATTACAATTTCTGGGCTTATTAGATAATTTGCAATTATTAGATATGAATTAAATGATTGATGAATTAGACAAATAAGGTATTATATGCATGTCGCAAAACATGTCTCCTAAGTAAACAAATGTCCACAAATGCTGAGTGAGTGCACGGATGCTTGGACGGATGAATACATGAACCGTGCTGTGGTTTTGCGTGCAGGCGTCGCAGGGGCTCAGGTCGTCCAGCAGACGGCGCTACACTCCACCGAGCAGCTCCGAGTTGGTTTCTATGGCAATGCGGAAGGCTTTCCGGATGACTGCACAACCAGCCCCACGGTCGTCCCAGATTCTCAGGTATGACGGCTGGTGCAAGAGCACGGTAAACCATATTTATGGATGGGGTGGGTAGATCGTTTTTTACGTTGTCTTTATTTGGCGCCAAGGCTGGGGCATGCTCAGTGTTTCTACTTTCTTTGATAGTGGACATTGCTTGGTCTCTTTGGTATACATATCAAAGGACTTTATATTGTTCTGTGTAAATGCGGACATGACCCATTCTTGAAAATGTTCCTTTGCTTTATTGTGCAAAGCACGCAGAGCACAAATGTCTGGTTTTTAGCATGTTAACCTGCTAATGCCCCAGATAGCGATCCCACGTCTTTTACAGAAAATGCCCCCTTAAAATGTGCACCATTGAATGTAATGACATTAAAGTGGTCACGGGCAGGTAGTGGTGCTGAGGCCATCATCTTAATAAGCACACAGCCGTGATGGTTGCCCTTCTCCGCTCTCTCTCTCTTTCTCCCAGGAGCCGCTCAGGGAGTTCAGTGCTCTGGTAGGCAGGATGAGGCAGAGGTTCGGGTTGGTGGACAGCCCTCTGACCACCAGCCTGATCACCGGGCTGGGCACAAGGAACACGTGTCTTCAGGCCCTGAAGACGCTGCGCTCCTGGGGCCTGGCTGTGGATGAGGCCTACTGCTTGGCGGGGGCCCCCAAGGACCCCATCCTCTCCCTGGTCAAACCTCACATCCTGGTCACGGTCGGTCCACATTCTGCCCCCACTCCCTGACCACAGAGTCCACACGCTGGCGTTTCCTTCTGCTACACGACTGGTGGCCAAATTAATGTTACTTTTTGTTGTTAAATGCCACATAGATGGCAACTTTATCCAAATAGATAATGATTAACTCTGTCTGTTTCCAAGGTCACATGACACGCTAGGTTACTTCAACATGCACTTGCCATACGATCCACTCAAAATGTGTCTTATCATAATGTCCCATTTACAGCCAATTCTATAGAGATCACAATTTACACCAACATCGGGTCCCTCTCACTCTAATCCCTGGTTATGTGGTGGGTGTTGTGTGAGGCTGATTCCAATAATAATTGTTGAGTGGATTTTGTGAATTTCACAAACCAGCCTGAGTAATGCTCTTCAGCAGTTCTTTGTTTTTGATGTGAAGATTAATAAACACAATGCAGGGTTGCGCTTGATGCTCTTTTTGGACAAATGTTAAGTAATAGTTAAATATGCACTATACATTTATAGATTGCAGTTTGAAAGGGTACTGGTGTTGGGAACCTCTTTGTGCTTCTCTTGTGGGATTGCTAAATCTATAACCCAGTCCTATTTATTTTTGATACAAAGTTTATCCATCTGTCTGGTGTACTTCCTGAAAGAGATAGTACAGTTTTTATTATAAAAGGAGATGTTTTTGTGTCTTTTGTAATTTAAGGGAAAGTTTGTCTCCTTAAAGTCCACAGCAAGGAGGACTACATTGTGATAATTAGTTGTATTTAAACTATAAAGTGGAAGGGCTTGGAACAGCTGGGGATGAGGGCGCTGTGGCGTGTAGCTGTACGCTGCACTTTGTTCACCAGCTCTGGAGGACTGGGACAAGACTTGACTGAAGAATTGTCAGAAGAGTACTTTTCATGCAGCCTATTTTGTAGTTTTGTTAGTTCTGGCTACATAAACAATATGCATGTATTGTTTTTTTTAATACCTTAATTTGCCTCATGTACGACTCAAAGACAATAAACCACCTATAAAAAAAAAAATCGTTCATGAGTTCACAGTTCATGGGAAAACAAATATCCACAGTGGAGATGTGTTTTAGTCATGAAGAGCAATAACAATTGGAATGTTGAAACATGGCGATCTTTAGCCATGTGGGTGTGGCCACGATGTCATGTAATGATTCCACTGTGGCCTTGGAAGCATATCTGTTATGATTCCACTGTTGCTATGGAAATGTGCAGTATGGAAAATCTGTAGATCTGACAGGTTCCCCATCAATCAAATGTTATTTAATTGCGCTGTCTAAGTAAGACCCTCGATTGTAAATGGCCGTGGAAAGATCAAGACACAAACGGTGCTTGGAAACTTCTCCCATTTATAGAACTGTGCTTAATCTGTGGACTTAATAACAGGGTAATGGTGTGGGTTACCGATTGCTACGTAACACATACAATCCATTTTAGTGATGCCATATGATGAGAGGATTAGTATTTGGCATTGGAGATGGCGTGACAAAGTCCGTTTCTGTCGTATAATTTATTACTCTTATCTAAATAATCATTCCCCACATCTTGCAAACCAACATCCTTTATTACGTGCGGTCTGTCCATGTCCTTTAATATTTTCCGCTCGCTCAATGCAAACTGTAAAACAAGCAAAGTCAACATGCATTTCTCCGTCATGAATACAAGCATGGACAGCCGCTGTGGCCTTTCATAGGTCCCTGGAGCAGTCTGGTCCTTTGGGCCCCTATCAATCCTACAGGGGCCGGTGTATTGGAGAGCCCCCTAAAGACTTAGAAAATCTAAAAAAGATTGTAAATATATTTGTTAACTATTATCATATGGTAGTGTTTCATAACACATTAAATATTTACATATTTACATAAAATAGACACGATTTACATTTAACTATAACCGGACATTATGATTACTGATACATTTAAAAAATATTTTTATGTTAGGATGTTCTCATGCCCGGCAGTTCAATATCATTCTGTGCCACAAGAGTTCCCAAACATTTTCATCAAATCACAGAGACAGCCCTCAACAAAGACAAAATTGCTGCCTCTGATTGGTTCAAATTTGTGACTAGGCCCATACTGTTGTCATGGGGTTGTCCCCACTGGATGATTTTAGTGCGTGAATCATCTTAAACGGTCAACGGTGGAATATTCTGAATCAACCCTATCCTACAGAGCTGATTCTGTGCTGTCCTCGTCCACGTCATCAAACAGAACTTTCCGTCTCGTCGTTGCTTCCTCTTCGTTTCCGCTGGAGATTGACGCCTCGTCGTCTTCCTCTGCGTCTTCCTCGGTGTCTTCCTCGGCGTCCTGCTCAGCGTTGTCTGGGATGATGTGCACGTCCTCCTTGGCGTCGGGCACGATGTCCTCCTTGAACCAGACGGACTTGTAGCCCTCCTCCGTGCGCCTCTCCTTGGTCAGGATGGGCTTCACCTCCTTCTCGCTGTCCGCTCCGTCCGTGTCCGCCGTGCTCCCGTCTTCTTCAGGCAACATGGCCAGGAGGGTGGCTGCAGACTTCATGACGGTTTCTTCTGTGACCGTGGTGGCCGCGGTCTCTGCACTCATCTTGCGTCTGATCTCCACGGGACTGGCCGGCCCTGTGCTGTCCGAGTCTTCGTCCTTCTTGAAGGCTTCATTGGTGTACTGGACGCCGTCGTTGAGACCCCCTGGACCTCGACCAAGCTGCAGGGGCCAAGGGGAACTATTAACAATGCAATGTGTTCGGGATGTCAGTGAGGATTGTTTTTATACTTTTTTAGACTAGGAAATGGTGGACACAAGAACTCACAGAACTTCGGAAAACACTGGCTTCGGAAAGTTTCCCCCAGGCTGCTTTTCCGTTCTGGACACGATAAACCAAGTATCCAACTATTCCCAGAGATATGAATAATAAAATGGCCAGAGTGGCACCAAGGGCCGCCATGTCTGTTGCACCGTATCTGCCGGCTCCTCCTGCACCTAAAGGAGCAACAAAAGCAGCTCATGATCAACTGTTTTTGGAATTCTTTACAATAAGATTACATTAATATACCATTAACTAATATCAGTAGAGCAGATCAATAGAGGTTAGGGTGAGCGGCCATAATATAATGTATAAATGAAGACCCTAGTTCACATTAATTAATTAATAACAATTAGTTTGCTGTTAACTAACTGTTGTTGTTAATCAATATATTGTTAACTAATGTTAATTCATGGTTCAGTAATGCCTTTATCTTAAAGTGTTACCAACGTTTTCTAAGGAAGCCATGTTGATTGGAATTGGAAAAATCAGAGTTGGAGCAAGCGAGTGAAATTTGCTAGCTGATTGTAAAAAAAGAAAAGAAAGAAAACAGCTTTTTCTCTTCATCACGCTCGATTTGATTAGTGCCGTTGGGAATGATGGGATCGATTTTCCTCCCTGTCAAACGTGCTACCTGGGTGAGAAGGTGTTGAACTGGCAGTTGAAACACTGCCTTCTGTTGTCATGGTGGCATCAGTAGCATTACTGTCAGGAGTAGACCCAGTGGGACTAGAAGTAGGAATGGATGTTGGAATGGATGTCATACTGGAATCGGTTTGAGGTGTAGAGCTAGTGGATGGAGCCAAACTTGTGGTTGGCTGCCCTGCAGGAGAGCAAAGTGTTTGTATGTCTTCCTGACACCAACATATCCTCAAATAAACCGTGTTACCAATATAAATTTATTATCAATTTAGCAATTAATTTCAGGATCCCATTGGTGATGTAGTTTGATATATAGGCATGCTGAAGACATGTTGAAGGGCGGGCTAAATCGTAATTGATAGACAATCTAATGTGCTGTTATTGACAGCCATGCAATTTATAGTTGTTGTTTAGCTGTAACGATGTGCTGGAAATATTAGCCCAAACGACAGGGGACACCGGACCAACATGGGACGCATGACAAACTGCTAACTAAGCAGTTTGTCATGCGTCATACTATTTCCAGGGGCAAAGTTCTCCATGTCTGGCTTTCAATTGGTCCACTTGTGCCCTATAGAGGGCACTTCTTATATACGTCATCATTTTGTATTGTTGGCTGAGATGTTAGTGTATGAATCTGGTTCCTGTAGGGCTTGTACATCGGGAGGCCACATTCCAATGACTGACTCCATTGAGGAAGTAGAGAAGCAAAGTTGTAGTACCGGTATTGGTGTTTTGGTCATTGTTTAGTAATTAATTACGAAACGGCTATGGTGTTTCTCATGCAATTTATTTTATGTTATTTGGGATTTTACATTACTAAGATAAATAAATATAGCGCTTTTTAAAAACTCAATGACGTTTTACACTGAGGGTAAAAGCACACAGTGGTGATTGGGGGAGGGGGTGCTAAGAGAAGGCAGTAGAGAGCAGGTGGGTCACTATATAGTGGACTACCTAATACCCATAATGCCCCTTCAAATAAGTTTACAACTGATGCCCACTGATTATCGCACTATATTCAATGTTCTATCTATCTATTCATCAGATTTATTCAATAGAAATGGCACATCCTGGTTCTTTATGCAAAATAGTTGTCAAGCTACATTTAACTCGTCTGACCACTGTCTGAAACTTTCCTAATCCTCAGTCTGGTTCTCTTAATAGATATAGTGTTCACCATATAGGGAACAAGTAATCAAATTCATCAACATACCGCATGTTATTATCAAACATGGCATCCGATATCTTTGGAAAGCCTGGCCATTATCTCCTTCCATGAATTGGCCACAATTGAGCAACTCTGTGCCTCTCTGCATTGGGCTCATAAACTTCACTCAGAACAGTTCTCACAAACACTCCTCAAATACATCCCTATTTGATAGATAACTACAACTACAAGGAAGTAGAAATGCCATGCCTGACGTCATTTGAAATCCTCCAATCACTTCCAACCAATGTTCGGTTCTCTACCGCGACCTCATTAGTCCACGCTTGCTACAAGTTCAGAGTTCCCTCTTTCTACCTAACCACTAAATGGGTATTTTGGTTCCATGTGCTCCTTTCTAATTTTAGTGCAACCTACCCCAACCCTGCTAAAGGTCTCTATAGGTCTGTTGAAAGCATTGTGGCACATTTGAGATTATTTGTTACAACATCCAATCAGAATAATTAAGACTCTGAGACCCCTTTCAGCATGCAGCATTAGAATAAGCATTCATCATTACATTAGGAATCTGGTGGCTGAATCTTAAAAAAACTTCAATTGTCCTACCTGATGTCACTTCTACCTTCACTTCGGTTGTGATTACATCCCCAATTGCAGTGTCCTTGGCTTCCACCTAGGAATGTACAAGCCAGGTAGTTTAATATCTCAAACACAGTACAACTGGTCCATTCGACTGAGTTTAGTCATATTAAGGTCACGGTCTGGATTAGCTCACCTGTAGGGAAACGGCACCCAATGGGGAGTCCTTCACCATGAACAAGTTATGCCCTATTAATGAGAAATTGCTGCTTCCAATGATTGCATACTCGATGTCAGGATTCACCCCCTGCATTAGAAGACATAGACTCAGTCAGGTCAAGCCTGTAGTTCTCATAAATATGCTCTGTTCTGAAGGAAACACCAAAGATGATTCAGAATCATCAACAAACAAGAACAAATGTTTGAGCTTTGCTTTATTTTACCTCAATGAAGTCTTCGTCTGTAGCCCGGATAATCAGGGGTGTATTGTCACTTTGGGTAAAAACCATGGAGCCCAAGCTAGAGACAACGCCACTGTATGGACCCCCCTCGAATACTGGCGCGTGCAGACTCTTGGGTACAACCTGGATTGTGACTGTTGTTGTGGCAAATTGGAGGCCATTGATGGTTTGTGCAGCCTGCAAAAAAGCATTAGGGTTTGTTGGTTGTTCAAATTGCTGACGGTACAAAATGTAAGTATGTATCTTAATGTTTACAGTGAGGCTAGGCTATAAGAAAATCTGATATTTGCTTTAATTTACCAAGCGCCATAGCCCCATATGTGAGCATTATGAACACACTACACAGGCTTCAGTGAGCTGTATGAACACACTACAGGCTATAGCGAGCAGTACTATGAACCGTGTATGAACACACCACACGTCCGATTAAAACAGTAACCTCCTAAACAGTATTTATGAGGTTTTGTAAGGCGAGGGAGGTTAAATGAATGTCACCCTCGTTTGTATTGTAACGCACACATTATGCAGATAGAATGGAATAGAATTGTAGGTCTCCTTTTACCATGACACTGAGGACGATGGGGCCGGGGACGTCCACTGCCCGCCTCATTGTAATGTTTCCACTGCGCTCATCGATCTGGAACAGATCTCCTGCTGGGTTTCCTGAAAAACATGCAAGGGAAAGGATCCGTCAAAACTGATGAGTTTAACACTGTGTTTGTGGCCACTCGGAACGTGTGTGTGTGTGTGTGTGTGTGTGTGGGG
>JAOPJL010000162.1:13520413-13533234 GCA_027123545.1 Trisopterus esmarkii | reverse complement strand
CTTACATTGGCCTACTCGAAATTCGCGCTCACACTCTTTGTTTATTCCACCCTCCCCCCCCCCCCCCCCCCCACCCCCCCCCCCCCCTCTTAGTTTGGCTGCCGGGGAACGATGAGATCTCGTTCCCTGTTACCGGTATTGTTGTGGTCTGCCGATCCATTTGTCTGTAGGGTTGCACCGATACCGATACCAGTACTCAGACCCCATTCTGCACTCATGTACTCGTAAAACTTCTCAGATACAACCACCCGATACCACTTACCCTCATTTTCTATTATTCTTCGTGGTAATTCGTCTTATATGATCGTCAACATAGTAGTCTATGCCATTTCATCACAGTTACGAAAATAAGTCCACAGTTTAGAGAAAAAAGGGATAGAATCAAATGTTTTTGCCCTTCTCCCCAAAACACTATGAACGTTCCTGCTCTGTTACGATCGTGACGTCGGAGTTCCTTTTCAGAAGCACCTCAAGACGTCAAGACCAAGGGGCATTGGCCGCTGGGTTTGTGTGGATGTGTGCAGCTCTGCCTGGGCAGCGGTTGACTGCGCTTGGGCTTCCTGGACCCACACGGTACAACACTACGCTACAACGCTACGGTACAACGCTACGGTACAACGCTACGGTACAACGCTGCGGTGTGTGGGGAAGGTGAAGCTACGTCTGAGCAGCGGATTAATACCCGCGTCCGAGGGTTAGGCTTCCCTGACACCGCGTATAGCAGTATAACGCCAGGATGCGTGGCGCAGTTCATCTACAAAATCACTCATAACGCTGCTACACAACGACGATATGGCGATAACACACCCCCTCTTTCCCAGAACCAGTGGGTTACCTGGCTCTTTAAACTGTTTTGGTATTATTTGGTACCCATGTCAGTACTCAGTATCAGGGAGTACTGATAGTAGTAAATGTAAGTAGTTGTACTTGGTCTGAGAAAAAGTAGAATCAGTGCATCCCTTCTGTCATTATTGCCGTCTAGGCGCATGAAACCCTACTCATTGAATCAGTTGAGAATTGGCTCCAAAGAAGAACCGTGTCTGGTCTTGAGCAAACAGAAGCAGAGGCAGGCTGTTTTGCTTCCCTTCTGTGGCTGCCATGCTACCTAAAGATGTAACTTAATGTTCATCTCTCCCATCCTTTCCTGGTCTAATGGACTTATTTGTCCTTGCATTAAATGTTCAGAAAAAAAGTGTGGGGCAACCAACGTGCTTTGCCCATGAAATACCGAAAATGTAAAGCCTTAAACAATAAGAATGTAAGCTTTCTCAACATGGACTTTGAGATCCAACCGCCGCCTCGTAACCCTGGCACCCAAAGGCTCCTGCAGAACGCTTTGTGTTTCAGAACACACTGAAAGCTTTCATCCATTGCCAGGTACAGCAGGCGATCAGCATCCCCACCCCCAGACAGCTCCACTTAGTACACCTCCATGTGGAAACACAGACACCCTGTGTTTCTGGCATCGTATCCCCCGCGTAGAGACACAGACGCACACAGGCTCTCAGACACACACGTGTGTGTGTGTGCGTGCGTGCGTGCGTGCGTGCGTGCGTGCGTGCGTGCGTGCGTGAAACTATTCAAACACATACAAGTTCAAACACAAACTCCACACACTGCAATGACAGAAACACACCACTACACAAACACAAACTGCGGTGTCACACACGCCCACGCCAACACACCTCGCTGCATACCAAGTGTACAAAGAGATATAGCAAAAGAGCGACAGATAAGATGATGGACTATGGTCAGAGGGCAATCAATAATTGAAATAAAATGCTATGCTGCTTGTGAAATTCCCTCATAAACTGAAGCTGAAAACATGAGACTTTAGGGCTGCAACTAACCCGAGCCCAAAGTGATGGCTAAAGTTTCCTTGATCAAGACAAACTAAGTATTCAAATCATTACTGTCTTAAACAAGAGTATAGAATATGGGCATTCTCAAAAGCTACAAATGACCGTCACATAACATAAAAAAACTGGGAATCCACACAATGTGCGTTGGTGCGAGCGCCGACGACTCACATGGGGTGTACTTGAGTGTCCGGAACACTTTGCGCTGCGGAGTGACACGCTTGATGTACGGGTGGTCCTCCAGCGTCAGCAGGTTGCTAGGCGACGCCTGGCGCAGGTGGACCACCTCAAAGTCGCTGGGGAAGTCGGAGGCCGGGTTCTCCCTGGGAACGATGTGCCACTCCAGAACCCCGTCCGCGGCGTTCCTCAGGGCGCTGCTGATGTACAGGCTACGGGCTTTGGCGGAGAAGTAGCCCGTGAAGGCGACGATGTACTCTGGGCAGAGGGGGAGAGCAGGAGGACCCGTGTTAGGAAGCAGTCCGTGTTGGTGGCCCGGCGGCTCCACCTGCTAGTGTGCCAACTCAGGTCTGAGTCTGACCTGCAGGGCGGTGCATACATTCCCTATGCCAGCTGACCACACTATCCTGTGTCTCCAGTGTCCCGTTCATAAAGTGCAGAAAAAGCCTGTTATATAATATATAAAGAAAATAAAAAAATAAAAATGTTTGCATATGGAATAATGAGACCAAGCGGACTGAATGCATGTATGTATTTCCACAATGCTTCATCTATGTAGAGCACTTGATTTAAATGATATGGGTCTGATTCAGGTACGGTTTTAAGGTATATAGTTACCAATATTATAAACTGAAAAAACATCAGAAACACAAGAAATGTGGCCAAACATTGACAAATTGTGTAACGAAAGGAAAAACAGTCAACGTATTCCAACTCTCCGCAGCTGGGGAGTGGCAGTTTAAGTAGCCCAATGAATATAGTACAAGTATATAACATTAACTAGGCAGGTATGAAAAGCATTACACTCACAATGATGTTGGGTAATGATTCTATCCCAGTAGTAAAACCTGCATCACCTGTGTTACGTAACATTTCTAAATACAAAGACAACAATACATTCTGCCTGCTTTTATATTGCTGACAAGAGGATATGCGGGAGGAGCAGAAAAGCAAGTAACGTGAACCAGACTTATTATATCACTCAGCACAATGCCTGCAATACCGATACCACCACTTAACACCACTGATGGCATGTTGAGTCCAACAGAAATAGCCCAGACAAACATTGTGTGGGATCCCCTCCTCCAACGGGAGATACTGTTAAAACCTACGGAACAACTCAAACCCAAACAACCAAACACCCAAACACCATTTAAAGAGCAAACAAGTGACATAACACGTGTTCCCTCACCATGTTCCACCACCCGAGTGGAGAACTCCAGCTTCACCGTGAGGTCGGAGCAGTTGGAGCCGGGGGAGGTGGCGGGGGACTCTGTGCTGGCGGGAGGGTCGTGGGGCTGCTGGGCTCCGCGCTCTGCCTCTGTTCCCACCATGGGCAGAAGGCCCAGCAGCAGCCCCAACAACAGGGACACCCCGATGGGATGCAGAGGCATGGCGGTTCCCTGGTAGACCCACACCATTAGATAGGGGTAAGGCTGGGTAATGAATTAAGTGTTACTGAACGCAGGATCCGGTGTTAAGAATTGGGACGCAGCATTTCAAGTCCAGAGCTCGGAGATTGAGTCCACATTTTTTAAGTCCTGAGCAGCTTGATTCATTTCTTTCGTCGTTTCCTCTCCATGTTTGTAGTGCAGTTGGCAGGTCAGTGGTTGCTCCCGACTACAAACATGGTCTTCATCTTGAGAAGCGATGCGTTAAAACCAGTGGAAAATGTGTGGAGGGTTAGCTTCGGTCCAACCAGTGACGAGTTTGGTTCAATCCAGAGTCTGCCGTCTTTAGATTCCTAGAAAAAGTAAATGTACAGTGAGGCACAGTTTTGCAAACAAAGTAATTAGGCAGGGACACAGAGCCGTAAGACACGCACAGATAACTCCTTCAGTGGATCATGTCTATTCCCTTACTCCATAAGCACAAATAAAATGGGCCTCCTCCTCGCCGACAGTGAAACAAAGATACACACAGCACAAGGATACACGAGCATAACCCAATGAAACACGATCAAGACAGTGAGGGCAGAGAAAGTGGTGTAGGAATTGATGCCATGTCAACCGCATGTTCCTCTCACAGTCAGTAATGCTCCAAGTGCCCTGGGCTGAGGAGGAGCTACCAGATAGACAGGAGCTTCACAATAGCAAAATGGAAACCACTCACAAAAACACCCAAGGCATTCCCAGCTTGACATCAGTAGTGCTCGCCCACAATAAACACATGCTGCCAAATCAGCTCGGAGGCTACTGAAGCAGCAAACAGCTAACTATGTTTTCATAATACCTAGCTCAGACCCCCACCCTTTCCTGGACAAAGCCTAATGAGATAAGAGGCTGTTAATTCACAGCAGCATGTCTAGATAAACCAGTAGTGACACTCGGCATAACAAAGACACATGCACTTTTGAAATGCAATTACAATTAAGTACCTTAATGGTGTCAGTTATATTATTTTGCATTTATGTAAGACACTACTAAGACTCTTCCTAGTAAGGAAAATGTATGTGGCTAGGCTGCCAAGATGTAGGCTTTTACAGTGTGGACTGTACATCTGTGCACAATTTCACTTGAACAAAGATGGATAAATTATCTTAAAGATCTAGAAAGATGCATTCACCTACATTCGTCACGTTAAATCACTGCTTTGAAGTTTGGGGTGGATCCCTGCCTCTAGAACAATAGAGCTAATGACTACTGGTTCAGACCCATGGTTGTATAAATAGCCATATTGTGTGCTGCAGGGCTGTAAACGACAGGGTGGGACAACATGTGTAAACAAGACACCACACTGCACATTATAAAGACAGAACATTTAACTTTTTTAGTTAGATTAGTAGCACACTCCTACAATCAAAGACGAGGCAGGGAGCATCTGGCTTCACTTTGAACGTTATATTAGTCAATCAGCCCCTGTTGCGTAGCCTACTGAGCCCCTTGGTTGCAAGCCATCACCATCTCCAGATATACTATTATGGAAAAACGTATATGGTGGATAGCGCCCAATATGTTTGCCCACGATTAATGGGTATTGAGTAGATATCATGTTATCTTGGTTTGGAATTTTTCTAAACGAGTGTACACTTCCTGAACATACTTGTTCATTGTAATTGGCAAATTTCATCACAAAATTAGTCGTGACAGTGTATTTACCAGGCATTGCTTGCAAAACATGGCCACGGGAAAAAAAAAAAAAAAACGCTTATGGATTCCAAATAGCTTTAACAAAACCATAGTAGTACAGACAAAACGTTTAGCCAGCAAACGAACAGTCTACATAAATAAAGAAATGGTACTATTTGGTGTTGTCATGCCCAGATATAACTAGGGATTTTCACCCTATAAACTAAAAGAATATGCATCAACACAAGTATACCTGAGGCTTACAGAGAATATATCACATGTGGAATATTATGGATCAGACCTCTCGAATATCTACTTGAGAGAGAGAGAACAATGTACCGCAATAATGTAAACAACGAAGCGTGCTAATGCCTGCCTGCTACAAGGAGCCTGAAGATCCCATCACTCACATGCGCAACGCTAGCTTGCTAGCAGCATAATGTCTTGTAGCAGTGGGCTGCAACAGCATTTACTTGGTCCTACTTACCTAAATGGCTGGCTTTTCAAATAAATGTGTGTCCGTGTATGTTGTTACGGTCAGTGCTATATCAAGTATAGACTGATGTGTAGTTTAACAGCAACTGAACAAAAGCTACCAGAAGCAAACTCCTCCGTAGACCCACTGACGTCTATTTGATCGGGTTGCCAGGTGTGTGTTGACTAAATAGATCAACTTCAAATGTACGCCGGTTCTACTTTAATACTTTCATAACTTGCCACGGTTCTACATATTTCTTCGAAGTTTTATTTGCACCGATTTTTCCACGGTTAGATAATCTAAAAAGCTAATGGTTGCTTTTAAAATAATAGTCGAATCGTGTCCAATCTGGCAACCCTACTGACTGGGGGAGATCATCAGAAGCCTTGCATTTAATAGTATGCTCCTGCAATTGCAGGAGCATACTATTAAGGCAGTTTCAGGATCACTCATGGGACCGCAGTTCTAAGTCCCCAGGTATCTTCTCTGTTTTTAACTATAGACTTTATTTTTCCTAAGATGTGATGGAAAATTCATTAAATAAGACATGATTAAATTCAGGTGTAAGGTACAAAGGATAGTTTAGAAATTGATTAAAGATGGTTAAGTTTAAGGATTTTGTCAGAGATGGTTAATTTTAGGTGTTAGGTTAGAGCTGGTTAAATTCAGGCCGTAGGTTAGAAATGGTTATGTTTAGGTGCTAGGTTAGAGATGGTTAAGATCAGGTCTTAGGTTAGAGATGGTAAGGTTTAGGTCTTAGGTTAGAAATGGTTAAATGTAGGTGCTGGGTTAGAGCTGGTTAAGATTAGGTCTTAGGTTAGCGATGGTTAGGTTTAGGTCTTAGGTTAGAAATGGTTAAGTTTAAGGTGTTAGGTTAGAGCTGGTTTATGTATTAGATAATATGTATTAGATAAGAGATGGTTAAGCTTAGATAATAGGTTAGAGATAGTTACATTTAGGAATGAGGTGAGAGGAGATTAAGTTAATGTTTTAGGTAAGAACGGGGTTAGTTTAGGTTGGAGATGTTTAGGTTTAGGTTAGAGATGGATAAGGGTTTGTGTTAGGGTTACTTTAGGTATTTTTGGATATGGTTTAGTTCAAGAATCAGGTTAGCTACGTGTTTCATCGTTTTCATTCACTATTTGTGAGTTACTCATGAGAATCATCATCCAAGTAAAAAATAACCTTGCCACCTGTGGTCTTAGAGCTGAAGCCTCCGGCATTGAAGGCATATACTTCCACTGGCGTTTGTTGAATTAATAGCAACGTTCTGCCTGTAGAGGGCACCTGATAGCCACTTCATACTGGAGGGTTCCACATCCTGTTAGGAATACCCCCATGGTCAAACTTGCCATGGGTTGGTGATGATGAGGTCAAGCGGTAATCTGTGGATTTTTTCTGAGAGAATATGTATGAGAATGTGGTATAATTAAACAGAGATAATATAGGGTTGACGGAAAAATACAACTCAGAACAAACCACATATTACAATACAGTATAAAGAAGCAGCAGCTGCACTGTATTTTGAAAGAGAGCAGAAAGAAGCCTGTTGCAAACACTGACACCAGGAATGCAATACCGCTTAAAGAAAACATGTCATCGTCAATGTCATTTATTGGCACATATGCATAAAACAAAAACTTAAGAAGTTCATTGTATAAAACAAATAACAAAAGTAAGAAAAACAAGTGAAGTGTTAAGGGATATTCATTTACACAAATAATACAAATAACAACTGTAATTAAGTAACAGTGTTGCATTGGCTACTTCATTCAGGACAGCATTTACACAAAATCACAAGTATATATCAAAGATTAGAGAAACAGTTGTACAAATGTGTTTGTTTACATTCTACAAAACGGTTTACAAATACTTAAGTAATTCATTGGTATAAACTTGACATTCAGCAATGGTTCTGGAAGTTCTGATTCTGTGTGAGTCCAACTTATAGCTTGGCATAATGTAACATTATACCAAGTTTATAATTCCCTTATTTACCAACGACTGAAACACAACTCGTTTATGATAATGGTTGTTATGATCTAGAACACATGTTGTCATCTATCATGATTTAAGATTAATTACTGAGGTCACTGAATTTAGTTTCAAACCACAAACAGCAGTCTGTTCCATGTTGCGTCTTTGCACATATATAAATTGTAGACTGTATTAGAACCCATTTAGATGTTCCGATGTCCTTGTCTATGTGAAAGATAAAAAAACAACAACATAAAGGTGTTGCGCTGGCTAGTAGATGGTCAGGGGGAAAGAGAGACAGCATCAGATGAATCTGGACAGGTGGAATGATCCAGAATGGGACGTTTGGGGCATGGCCCATGGAAGGTGTTGCAGGGTGTTAACCCAAGGGTTTAGTTGGTTCTAAAACAAAGTGGTCCCTGTCCACACACAACGTCCCGTGGGCGAGGAAGATGGCGGAACATTCCAAGAAGAAGCAAAATAACAAAATCATTTTCCAACATAAAAAGGAATAATGAGGTCAGTTGATGTGGCTCGGTTAGATTTCCAGTATCACTTACAAAAACTTCACAAAATATAAGGTTTATAATAACAGGCCAGCTCATAGCAAACTGCTCACGGGAGTAATTGACATAATAAGGCATACAAGGAAATGTAAAAGCCTTCATAATCACAGACACCATCGCACTATAAACACACTTTCTATTGGGCTCCAAACCTCTGGTCACTGTATGCTTTTTGTTTTCTTGAACTAACCTCAACATGACCTTTCCTAGGAAGAGCTTTGCAACAAAACAGGAAAACCACTGACCAAAACAAATATAGCCAAGTCGTGGTCTTGCATTTTTAACGGAACTTTTTAGATGCACAATGGTACTTGCCCCATACATTGGGTTTTTAGAAAAATACTGTTGGTGCATAGGAAAATGTATTTTGTACTTGTTTTAACAATTCATATCCAATATTTAATATCTTGAATAGGCCCCAGGCAATATTACTATTCCATGTGAGGTGAAGACAAAGGTTGGCAGAGGAATGGCATTGAACTACAGTCCAGAGGTCCTTCACTGCTGATATCAATTCTAATCCCTTGTGTTCTTCCCAAAGCCTTAGAATGTCATTGAATTTAAGTGCAAACGTAACTGTAATGTATTTACAGCATGGATTCTTCAAACGATTCTAATTATATTTGAGCTTTATCTCCTTTAAAACCTTACGTTAACATAATCTTCACATTAAAAAAGTGTAGAAGTTTTGAGACCACAGATACACATTGTATTCTTCAAAAACAGGAATGAGGAATGGGTTAAGAGCATAAAACAATATTAAACGTAGTGGGGCAGGTGGCTGTGTCAGACTCACAGGCAAGTAGATCATACAAAAACACCATTAAACCGCTTCAACTCTTCACACCAACTCAGAGAGTGCAGTGAGACGGAGGGCATATCCTTTTATATTGATAAGACCACAATATGTGCAGGGGACGTACAATCTACTAGGGTTCTGTTAAACAGATCTAATGCACCTTAGTAGGACATGTTAGGAGACTCCAGCTGAGAAGTATGTGGTGCTTTGATGAACCAGAACATAACCACAGACTTTGTTTATTCTCATCGTAAAAATATCTTTGGTAGGACCAATTAAACTGTGGTTGCCCTCCTGTTATTCTAAATGGCTTCTCAATGGGAAATGCTGATTGAAGTAAAAACTAAACAATGACATGTAGGCAGAAAAAATAACATGAAATTCACAATATACCAAGTTTTAGCCAGCTGCAGCTGTGTTATTTGAATGGAGCAAAATGCAAGATATGACAAGCTTAGGCATGAGTCCTGATGAATGGATGTATTTGAATGTTGGCCTTCAACAAAATCCATGTTGTGGCAGTGTGCTGGGTCGCCCAGCTCTTCATATAAAGTTTGGCTGTACTTGTCCATCTGTTCAAGTCGCACAATAATTATTTCACAGCAATTTTCTTTCAACCTTGAAATGAACAAGAAGAGCAGTTTTCAATCCTCTTCAAAAAAAAGGCAACCCTTTTCTACCTACCACAGTACCAAGAATTCTGTTCAACAGATTATCATAGACGGCCATCATCCAGTGACCGCTTGAACGGAAACCAATAGTAAGGTCAGTAATAATAAATAAATATGGCGAGGCACAGGGAGCACAGGAGGAGCAGGAGGAGGAACACGTGAGGCGGGGGACGTGAGGAGGGGTATGGAAGCGTGTCTACTTCAGCCATCTTGGGCAAAAAAAATGTTTTTTGGGTGGGAGGGGATGAGTGAGAGACACAGAATGGGACGCAGCCAGAGGTTCTCCATGTTTCTCCCAGTGCTGTTGTGGTGGTTACGCCACCTGGAAGGGACACGTGCTGCCATTATTGTCCACGAGCTCCTCACCAAAAGGAACGCATCACACCGCCTCCACATGCCGCCCATACGGTACACTTCCACCGGGAATCACGCATTGATGCTCGCATTGCTACCAGCAACACTTAGTCACAACCCCGTTGACAGGTGAATCTAAATATATGGCCTTCATGTCGTACATTATCTTCACGGTCCCCGTCTTATCGGGCAATGGCGATCGCTTTGGGTACGCTGGCCACCGCAACGTTACGCTGCAGCGATCCCGGTGAAAGTCCCACCCCCGGTCAGGAGCCAGGTCCTCTCTCTCTCTCTCTCTCTCTCTCTCTCTCTCCAGGTCCTCTCTCTGCCTCCACAGGCTGGAGCGGCGGCGAGTGGCGGGGCAGGGGGAGGGGGTGGCTCAGGGTCAGCCGTTGTACTGCTGCTGGTAGCGGCGGTTGAGCTCCCGCAGCTCCTTCTCGCGGGCCCGCCGGGCCTTGTTGGACTTGGTGGAGCGGCTGGAGCGCGTGGACTGGGCCGACTTGGTGCTGTGGCAGCGGGACGAGGCGCGCTTCAGCAGGTTCTGGGAGATGGAGCGCTGCAGGTTCTTCATGGAGGAGCAGGCCGCCATGCTCACCACCCAGGGGTGCTTGAGGGCCTGGCCGGCGGTCAGCCGTTCGCTGGGGTCCACCGTCAGCACGCGCTCCACAAAGTCCTTGGCCAGGTTGGACACGCTGGGCCACGGCTGGAGCGGGACAGAGATCAGACATAGCATCAATGGTGTATCTATCTCATGTACCCGGCATGGCTCTCATTAAGGGGTGATTAAGTCGACACTAGCGTACAACGCTGAAACCGTTCAACACTGTCGGCGCTGCACAGGGTTTGGGATGACAGGGTTTGAAATAGTTTGACCGATTGGTGGACTTTTCCACTAATAACATCCTACAGAAGAATCCATTTGCACATTTGTTTTGAGTAATGGGATGCAACCAGCCTTGGAATATGGAGACAAGAAATAGGGTATCAATACATTGGTTTTTCTGTCTTGAAGAGTTTCATTTGGTTAATTTTGTGTTTTTTACATTTTTTTTGACACTTAAAAGTACTTAATCACACAAACGCAGTGAGGAGAAGCCAAAATAAATTCACTTTGATCCTAGACCTAGAAGGCCTGCTGACTAGCTGTTTAGACCCACTGCTTAACCAAAACGCTTTGCAAATTTGAAACCCATTAATGGAAAACAAAAACATCCACACAACAACATAATATGCATGCAAAAGCCACAACACAAATGCAAAATCCACAACACTACTGAATTTTGCAGTAGTGTTTTCCGTTAATGCACTTGTTTTCCAAATTTGCCAAGCGTTTTGAATATGCAGTTTGTTTGACCCGTCTCAGCAACCGTATATAAATATTAATTTATAAACTTTACTTTTTAATTAATACATAGAGGTAACAAATAACTAAATATACAGATGATTATTGTGATTGTATTCACAAAATTGTGTTTTGTGACTTTTAGATTCAATTTAGATAAGTCATATTTGAAAAATCCTCAAGTGCCCACAAAGTGGCAGCAGAGAGCAGTAGAGAAAGAAGATGGGTTGCATTTGCTAAATTGGATTGGCTAAATTGGATTGGACACTAAATGTGTAATAGGTTCTATTTAGCCTCAATAACATTCAAACACTGTGTGTTTAAATTGAGGATTAATTTTCAGTGGAAATGTAAAAATTATATGTATTCGTAATAGACCGAAATATTGCATGGAACTACAGTTGACAGTATAAATGTTAAGTGTGCTTAGCAGCATACATACATGCAGGATCACATTATGTACATGCAACAAAAAAGCAAGGTTTTTAGTTTGTAAGCGATGTCTTTCCCTCCTTGTCCTTGGTTTCAGCCTTCTAACATACAGCTATTTTATTACACAATCATAACACACACAGACACACACCTGCTCCCACACCTTAACAACTGCAGCTTTAGAATTCTCAAGGTATGAGTTGTAAATGTACACATTATTTATCACGGCAATAAATACATAAGCAGTGACCCTAAAACCGGCCCATTCAATTCAGCTCCACCTAGTCGCCTCATCTATTTTGCCCTTTAAAAGGAAAGGTCAACACTGCTCCATGGGTCAAGGGATGCTGTCTGATTAGTCTTGTAAAAAGGGAAGAGACCCAATGTGCAAGCAGAACGGATAACGGAAAGCTATAGCCAAGCACTGCAGTGTTGTATCTAAAGCCTCTGCATCACTGCATAATGTTATATATTTAAAGTATCTGCGTCACTGCATGGTGTAGCTATAGCCTCTACATCACTGCATGGTGTTATATATCTATAGCCTCTGCATCACTGCATGGTGTTATATATCTATAGTCTCTACATCACTGCATGGTGTTATATATCTAGTCTCTACATCACTGCATGGTGTTATATATCTATAGTCTCTACATCACTGCATAATGTTATATATTTAAAGTATCTGCGTCACTGCATAATGTATCTATAGCCTCTGAATCACTGCATGGTGTTATATATCTATAGCCTCTGAATCACTGCATGGTGTATATCTATAGCCTCTACATCACTGCATGGTGTTATATATCTATAGCCTCTGAATCACTGCATGGTGTTATATATCTATAGCCTCTGCATCACTGCATGCTGTTATCTATAGCCTCTGAATCACTGCATGGTGTTATATATCTATATCCTCTGAATCACTGCATGGTGTTATATATCTATAGTCTCTACATCACTGCACGGTGTTATATATCTATAGCCTCTGAATCACTGCATGGTGTTATATATCTATAGCCTCTACATCACTGCATGGTGTTATATATCTAGTCTCTACATCACTGCATGGTGTTATATATCTATAGTCTCTACATC
>JAOPJL010000162.1:13427597-13469378 GCA_027123545.1 Trisopterus esmarkii | reverse complement strand
ACACACACACACATTACTCCATACCTTTTTAGTCTTTTCCAACATAATAATTCCAGCACCTCAGTAACACTAATACACACAGTAATACAAAGCATAACTCTGTATGATAAACACAAAGCAACATGTTCAACACAACTCTGTATGATAAACACAACTCTGTATGATATACACAACTCTACATGATAAACACAACTCTACATGATAGACACAACTCTGTATGATATACACAACTCTACATGATAAACACAACTCTACATGATGGAACCTTAATGCTACATGATAAGCACAAAGCTGAGACAGGGTGTGGTGGAGACAGTGAGACAGGGTGTGGTGGGGACAGTGAGACAGGATGAGGTGGAGACAGTGAGACAGTGAGACAGGGTGAGGTGGGGACAGTGAGCCAGTGAGACAGGATGAGGTGGGGACAGTGAGACAGGGTGTGATGGAGACAGTGAGACAGTGAGACAGGATGAGGTGGGGACAGTGAGACAGGATGAGGTGGGGACAGTGAGACAGGGTGTGATGGAGACAGTGAGACAGTGAGACAGGATGAGGTGATGACAGTGAGACAGGATGAGGTGGGGACAGTGAGACAGAGTGTGATGGAGACAGTGAGACAGTGAGACAAGCCCAGCGAAGACGGGAATGAGCAGAGCGATGTAGAGATAAAAACATCTCTTACATATGGCAGGGCTGCCGACGTGACATTTTGAACACAGCTGTCGTGGCAGGTGTTTTGCCGGGAAGAGCTAAAGATAGCCATGGTGATGAGTTTTAGCCTGCGTGTGTTTGGGGGGGCGGAGGGGTACAGTGGGTTATCTCTATGAGCTTGATGGGAGTTCCATAACGGAGAGACGTGCTCCCTTCATCTGTGATGAAGAGCCACTGAGTTGGGGGAGGGTGGGGGAGGGAATGAGAGCAAGAGGGAGAGATGAGAAAGGGGGGTAGAAGTAGCAGCTCACAAAATTGCTGAGGCAATTTTCAACAAGTGTTGTGAACAAAATTTAATGAGGAATCTCCCACTTTCCATAACTGTGCTATGTCGAGAAAGGGGAGGGGGGGGGGGCGACACTACACTACACTGCACTTGCTGAAGCACAACTTGCCGAGAGAAGGAAGACTCGAAAACTAGTTTAGAGCCGCTTCAGAGGAGAACAATTAGAGATCAAATGTCTCCTCCCTTCCTGCCCGATGATGCGCCTGAAACGACTTGTCCTCTGAGCATCTTGAGGAAAGATGAGTGTGACTCAACTCAACTGGATGCAGTAGCTCAGCGTTTGCAGTACGGCCGTCCAAATTTAAGTGGTAGTCTCTGGGCTGGACCTAAATCTCACAGAGCTACAGGAAACATGAAGCAATGCTGGACCACATAGCTGGAGGAAAGACTAAAGAATAAAACAGCAGAGAACCAGAGCGTAGGACAGGCCTTTATGGAGGGGGAGAGAAGATTGAGGGAGATCCATAGAAGAGAGAGAGAGAGGAGAGGGGAATGGAAAGAGAGCAAGAAAGAGAACGTGAGAGAGAGAGCGAGGCGAGAGAGAGAATAGAGGATGGAGGAGAAAAGAGAGACTGTAGCCATGGCACTGTTGCCCTGGAGTCGGAGCGTGCAGGTTCGGATACCGGACTGGAGTCTCGTGGGACGCTGACGTGGGGGGACTGATGCAATTCATTTATGATTTATTTCCATCGGTATGTTTCCCCCCCCCCCACACCGCGCGCATCCCCCAGGGAACACAGCGTGGCCCCCAGCCCAGCATCAGCACCACAGTGTGCAGAGCAAAGAGGACAGCGGCTGTGATGCTTGAAAAACGCTAAAAGAATGTATGCCCAGGTGTGTAATTATCAATTATGACTTATCTCAGAGTCTTCTGCGATTTCCATTTCCCGTTGTGTTGAACCCGGACACTTAAAGACATATGCTTTTAAACGATGAAAGGAATATATGCACTTTTGTCTCCACTTTATCAAAACCGATATGATCGTATCGCTAGGAGTGCAGAACGACATCTCGTCCGGTAGCTGTGATCCAACAGTAGCCTTAAAGTGAGAATTTTAAATATTACACTATAAGTGAGACCAAGGTTCACCAGGTGAACCTTGGTGTAGCCTAAATACTGCAGTAGCGTCCCGGTCTCCCTGTTCCGCATCACAGACATGATCTTGGTAGGCTTTGGCTATACCGTACGGGAGATTGTATCGCGCTATAGGTGCGACTAAAAGCTCACAAAGGCACAAGCCATCGCCGTGCGGCAGGGTGGATGAAACAGCGCGACTTTGTTCGCTGCTATTCCAAGTTTTCAGCAGAACAACATCTACAAGTTAAACATTTTACACAAAAGTTTTCCCGGAGTGGCTTGTACTAGAAGTAGGCTTATACTCACTCAGATACAGGGCAACAGGCAGGATGAAGAGGCAAGCCGAATTCGTTAATGATGACATTCTGGAGGAATTGCTTGGCAGGGAAAAGGAGCCCCGGTCCCTCCTGTGGTCAATAGCGCGTATTCGGGCTACGAGGAATATAGACGAGTCGTCGTTCCGCTTGACGATAGTAGATAATCCGATTCGGTGGTTCGTTATCAATGAGGCGAGAACAGCAATTCAGTGTAGTGTGCCTGGATGTGGAAGCGTGCTGCTCTGCTAGAGGGAGGAGGCAGCGGTGCTGAGTAGGACGGTCTTCAGCTGCCAAACTCCAATTAACAGGAGAAGACATCATGTGCTTCAGAAGCCCCGCCAACAGATTGGGCGGGAAACCACCAGCCATTTAAGATTATGATACAATAGAGGGACAACGAAGAAATTGAACATGTTTTTATTATTTCAAAAAACGTATAGGGTAAAAGAAACTAAAATTTACAACATAATCCACCAAGCATTTGGGGAATAAACAAGTCTGTCATACACCGAAAAAACTGATAATTAACAATTTCTTTATCATCAAACTAGTCAAGGAAAATATAGTGTAGCGTTTATGTGCAAAGCTTTCTAGCCGAAACTCTGGTTTCTTGATCTGAAAACGAATGATTTTCAGTTGTTTTCTGTAGTCCAGTAGCAGAGAATACAGTACACTCAAACTGTGTATAAACCAAGCTATACCTGCACTCCTCTCCCCCTCAAACGCAGAGGGCAGATGGAAACCTGGGATGCTGGCTCGAGGAGAAAGAAGAACATGAAACATTTTCTAATTTGGTATAATAAAAGATGGATCGTTAAGAGGACTGCTTGAGAATGGACACATTTTTTATGTCCTTCAAAATCACAACCTTGGTAAGAAAATAAAACTAATCGTGGATTTCACTGGAGGAGATGTAGGCTCCAACAGGCAGGGGCCAGGGCAATTAAACCACCTTCACCCCGACAGATATAGAACGCCTGCTGGAACACCTGGACACAACATGCCGCGCGTTGGGGAAGGAAAGCAGCAGGAATCCTCGGCTAACAACGACGGTGCTCGTGGCGCACCAGGGGCCAAACGGTTAAACACACAGGCAGACATTTCTATCATTTCTTTGAACACAGGCCACAACGGTAGAAGGCCTTCAACCAAGACAGTAGAATCTCTCCAAAACTCAAACTTACATAGAGAGGTAAACTAATCCGACCTTTGAGCCAATCCGAAATAGACAATCCTTCTAGAAACGGTCAAAAGGAAAAGTTAGCAAACGTGGTGCAATTGGCTGTGCGGCTCCTAGGAGATATACATACATGCATACGTTTCCCTCTGCAAGCCATCTGAGGCTGTTCTTTCCACACCATCTGACGCAACTACAAGGTAACGACCCAACCTACGTCTGATCCACTGCAGCACTATCTGGGTCCGAAAATGTGGTCAAAATGTGTACACGTTCAGACCATCTCCAGTAGTACAGTAAGGCACTTGACAAACTCAACCAAGCTTTCCAAACAACAGAGGGCCAACGTAATGCAACTGTTGAGTACTTTACAATCGGCAAACCATACTAACGACCCTGTAACGATGATGGGTGTACCCAGGCTACATGTCATTTATCGACAACTGTGGACGCCCCCCAAAAAAAGGAGTTGTAAATGCTTGATGGATGCTGAAGACCCACGGCCTGCAGTACGGAAGTGTCTTCAGGCCAAGTGCTGCCCTCTAGAGTCCAGATGAAGCATCTGTACGTACTGGTCTATGAACATTGCTGGGTTGAAAAAAAAATTATATATAGAAAATAATATGACAAGCATCTTCCAACAGATAATGACTAGGACATTTTCTATACGAAAGCATACAGGTGTTCAGACTACTACAGATATATAAAAAGACGTTCAAAATGAGACAACGTAGACAGGTAACGAGGGGAATCGCCAAATGGGTATTCTGTACATTTGGACGGCAGCCCTTTTGAAAATGGATTACTTTCATAACTCCAACAGAAGTTGCTAGTTATTTTTCAATGATGTCCCTTAGAGCATTACAGCGATCAGTGTGATGCCTTTCCAATTAAATACTAGCTGAAGGGAGTCATTTTAAATCACCAGGGAAAAAAAGATGGAAATGAGGACCCCTTTCACAAATAAAAAAATAAACATCTGGCTTGGAAAAGCTGTTAAATCCATGTGGCAATTAATAAAACCTACATCAAAATGAATTTCTTCAGCCCTGTGTTGCGGTCCTATCTGGTGCCAACAGCCGTTTTCTTACTTTCAAAATATGAATTATCAAATTACTGATCTAAAGCTGCAGCTGGAAAATGAAAGCGCACCGACCAATAAGATGATTCCACACAGCAGTCAGGATAATTTTTTCTGTAAAAAAAACAGTGATCCAAGGGAGACATTTGTTGATCGACTGTTGCAGAACAACTGTATGGACAAAACAGAGGATAATCATTATGTTGTTATAAAGGCGTTCTACCATACACATCCATGACAGGGGCGGAGCATAGACAAGCTACCAAAAACTTCTCACCGACGCAGAGAGCTGAAGGCCCTAACTTTATAGAAACAAGCGAGGCTGCCTTTGATAAAAAGCAGGCCGTAGTTTGAGGTTTTGTTCCACAGCAACAACCTTTAAAGTATTTTAGACACCGTCTTTCCGAACACAGGGGGAGTGAGGAGGTTGTTTTTTAACATGCATGGACGTTCAACAACAAACCCCTTTGATACCGTCGGAACAGAAACCAGGAGAAATAAATCTTTCCCTGTCACACTCCGCTGGATTATACAGAAAAGAAGAAGGATCAAAGTTAAAGTGACTGGGGATAGTTCTGCGGGGGTGGACTGGCTGCAGCAGAGAGGGACGAACGAGGGCGGCAGAAGGGAACGAGGTTCCTCCGACACTTGTAATCCTAGTTATTCTCATCCTTCCGGTCCTAATCTGGCTCAACGGGCAGGAAAACTGGCAAGCAGGGGCCGTGAACCTCCGCCAAAAACGTAAAAGATCCCAGTTTGGTCTTCTTCTTCCTTTGCGTCAACAGAGAAAGCAGAAGGACACAGAGCCGACTGGTGGCCGCCCCCCCCCTCGAGGCCCCCCCCCGCTGAGCCGGGACGCTAGTGGTTGACCAGGCCCTGCAGCATCATCTGGAGGCGCCGCGCCCTCTTGCTGTGCGGGCTGTGGGGGTCCTGCTGCAGGAAGGCGTACAGCTTGGGGAGGACCTGGGCCAACACGGCCGACATGTGGTCCCTGGTCAGAGGGTCCCCACGGTCCAGGTTCATTACTGCATCCTCCAGGTAGCTGAGAGGGGGGGGGGGGGGGGAGCAACCAGGCCATGATTAATGAGGACACCCACATATACAAAGGCAGAGTATACAGAGGCAGAGTACACACACATATACAGAAGCGGAGTACACACACATATACAGAGACAGAGTACAACTACAGCACAAAGGCAGAGTACACACACATATACAGAGAAAGAGTACATATACAGAGTGCAGAGGCAGAGTACTGAACAGTGTCCAAATATTTGTCAAAGAGCTGCATACATATTGTGCATTATGCTTATGAGGTACTGTATGTGAACGCCACTAAAGGAAACAAAACCTGAGAGATCCTCAAGTGCTCTGGATAATCAAGTAAACGAGAATATAAAAGAGAGAAAGCGCAATACAGACAGTCTGGCAAACCACCTTGAATGTCTGCGGCAGCGCGACGTAGCCGTCGCGAACATAAGTCTTCAGTTAAGTGAACATAAGTCTTCAGTTTACAGCTTCTTTGTGCAACATGCTCAGACGGCTTATGCCTCGTTTTGTTTCTTACAGCTTCCCCTCACTAAAATCCCACCCCCGCCTGCCCTCCCATAGATCTGAAAGGTGCAGGTCCTTATGGAGGGCAGTGACGACCAGTGAGCTCTGCTGCTTTAAACTCCTGAGGTGATGCCAGCACGGGTACAGGAGGGAAGGCCTTCGTTCGTTTGGGTTCACGGCCTGCACAGCAGAGGCTTCAGAACCTATACCCTTCAGAACAGCGTTCGCTCCTGCTCAAGGCCGAGTGGGAATACCAAATCCCTCGGCTAGCGTCGCCAAAGTTGAAGTTTGTCCCAGTGGAGGAGAGCCGTGTCTCAATGGGCCTTTTTGTTTCAGATCACTGGGAGGCGGTGGGCCACGTGCCAGCTACCCACTCAAATAGGAGGTTATCGTCTTATTGGACTTCTGAGCTAGCTGTGGTCTGTCTCTGGAACACATGGTTGATTGACAGTGCTCATTCCCCATTGTTTTTTTAAAAACCTTGTCTTTTTAGTTTGGAATCATTTTCCCAACAGTTTTCCTCTTCACCATTTCCATATTGGTTGCCCTTGATTTGGTTGTTAGGGAAACCTGTTTGTTCGAACAAGTTAAAGGGCTTCCTTAGTGCTTGGTATTTTGAGAAAAATTATATCTTCAAATTAACTATGATCGGGTCTCAAAATCATGCACAAAGATCTGCAACAACCAATGATGGATGGCATAGCAAAGTCCTGCACGTAAAGTCCTCATTTGTGTTTGACCACTGCTGTTGGTTCTTGTTTAGTAGTTATTCATACTGCAGTTTATGAGGCAGCAGCTGAGAGTTTATCTTTTCTCTCCAGATGGTGCAGAGTGGCACCAGAGGGCCAATCTTAGATGTGGTATGCAGATGCAGTACAAACCCAGACTGGTGATCTCACCGGCCTAGGGCAGACCTAGAAAGAGGTGTGCCTCCTGTCCAAACCAAATTAGGAGACTAGATAAGACTAAAGACAAGGTCTGCAGAGATGCAGGGAAAGACTGAAGACATAGCAGAAGATAGAAGGATAACGATTAGTTATGGCAGAGATAGATTTATACCAGGCATGCTGATAGGTGAGTATGTGGGCAGGACTTCAGGGAACAAAACATTTACACAGATCAAATTCAGATTTAAAACCAATAGAGGTTAGTGACAATGTGATATTAGAAAGAGAGAGATGGTGTCATTGCTTTGGCAGAGTCACAATGCCCTCCAAGTAGCCATCCACTGGGGGCTCTAGCAGGATGAGCAGGGTTAGCAGTTAGCAGCTAGAGCAAAGGTTATGTTTAAGATCAGCTCTGTTAGCAGACTGCTAAGATGGAAGATGTGTGGCAGCGAGAGAGACAGTAAGAGACACTTTTATTTTTGGTGTGAGAATACGGATGTGGAAGTAAAGCTTGGTTTCAGATTCTACACAGGTATACTAATACTTCATATTCCCTTGAGGGCAAAAGGTGGTATAGTGGCTCTTATATAATGTAGGGCTGCAACAATGAATGGAGGAAATTGTATAATAACATTTTTCTAACCACAATTATCTATTCGTTGGGTCCGAGTTGTTGCAAGCTGTGTTGCAAAGCATGCTCTGTCACTCTAAGAACTAATTAACCACACCTGGTGGAGTTAACCACTTATTACAATTATGGCAATTGAATGATTAGTAAGCAGATAGAGGAATTATAAAGAGACAAGTGCAGCCACTGAAGACTCCTTTGTCATTGCATGATTACATAAAGATGATTGGGACATCCCACCTTACCACCATGCCACTGCAGGACAGCCATACATCATCCGACATTGCAGAGTGGTTGCAGGAAGTAGCTGCCAGGTATGAAATGATCGCCATTGTGCATGACCATGATGTTGTGGCCGAGGCAAACAGAAGCATGGGTGGTCATCTGTGCACTGGCCATACCTGGCAACGCCTGATCAATACTGCACTGAAGGAACCAAGCCTTTGAAAAGCTATTGGGCTGCAAGATTTCTGGGTGAAACAGTTTTAAAAAGGTGAGCTCGCCTGCAACAAGCTAAAGGAGAAACAGCAATGAATTAGCATACCTGTGCTCACACTTGTGCAGGACCTAAGACAAGGTGGAATGTTCTACTGGCCAACTCAGCGACGATGACCTGGAATGTGCAGTGTTTTTTTGGGGGGGGTTTTGGAAACCAGAACAGTGGAGCTTGCTGGAAGAGTTTTCCAGAGCCTCTAATACTTCTGAATGTGGCACTGTCTTCATGAGTAGGGAGAAATACATTATCTCGCCAGCACCTCCACTTGTGGGAGGGGGGGGGCAATGAAGTCCAGCTAGATTGCTGCCTTTGACTCAGCCCTGGTCTGGGCTTTCCCCATAAGTGCTACGGAGCAGCTGAAACTGCGATGTTAGAGGGAGCGTTCCTTCTCTGACACGGCACCAAACAGTGATCATCTCCCCTGGACCCAAGGTTTAAAAGACTTGCATTTCTAACACCTGACAAAGTCCTGAATTTGCAATCAAAGTGCAAAGCAGGGAGACTGAGGAGCAGCAGCAGCCTCCGAGACCAAACTCAACCAGCAGTGAGGAGAATAGAGAGCAGGAGGCTGAGCGTCTCAACAGCCCAGTGACAAAGTCCTTTCATAGTCTCTGAGAAGCTCCTTGCAAAGGAAGAAAGTCCATCACGTCGTTTCCCATCGCTCGAAAGATTGTTTTAAATAAAACTATTGGAAATGCTAATGGATGAGGATTTTTAGAAATAATCTGGTGCTATTCACGCAGGACGGAAGTGTTCTTTTCCATTTACCATGTCTACACTCCATATGAACAAATACAGGATGACTCGGCTGATATCCTCACACTTTCTTTACTGGACACAGTACTGGAGAAAGGTAAGTAGCTATGGCATGCCCTCGAATAGTGTAGTTCTCGTAAACATACAAGGACTTCCTGCTAACTGAGAATGAGATGTCACGTGGGTGTATGCCATCCTTAGTAATACATATACATACAATGAACTCTGCACATACAACATGTAATATATGAATATAGAATGAGACGTCACTTGGGCTGTGTTTTATTCTCACTACAACACGATCTCAGGAATAACGCGTCATTTAGGCACCCTGATAGGGTCACTGGTGGAGTGGTATGATCTTGGTTCCTTTGGGGAGATCAGAACACAGCAATGGCACTTGGGTGCAGACCAAAACAGCCGGTCAGAGACCATCTGTGTGTGGTCCTGGACCGTTTTCAAGGGAACCTGAGTGTGGTTTGGTTGCAGTGAGAACGGCCTGAAACGAGCTGCACATACGTCCATGTGTCTGTGTCTCTGTGCGGTGCATCGTACAATAGTCAGAGACTGCCGACCACGCCCCGCAGCATAGCGGCTGGATTTAATCCGTTTTCAACATGTTGTTACACAAATGTATTATTAGAATAGATAAAATTATATCCTGTGTTTTGTTTACGTGTTTTTAAACAGCCACAAAACTTTGAAAACGTTTGACCCAATAAGGGAACACTTTGCTGAACATACACGCATGTTTACCCATGTTGGTCTGCTCTTTAATGTTGAAGTTTGAAAACACACCAAACCAAGCAAGCATACTTGTGTCCTAAGTGCCCTTATTGACATGCTAGTGTGTGACAGTGTTTCTGCAGAACTACTACTTCTATCACCATAGTCCATGGCTTGTTGTTAAAGCTATTTGATGTTGCAAAGCGTGTTAGCACTTATTTTGTGTTGTACGCATTATAAATGTATTACTTACTTATTACTAATACAAAACAGGTCCATACAAGTAACACAGAAAATACCAGTATTTGTGCACTTCGAATAACATTTGCATTTATCTTCTACACATGTAGTTTAGCATACATGCAGGTCTGTTGAATGTTATTTGTGTTAATATTCTCAATTTGGAATAAATTGTAACATTTCATTTTATTTTCACTTTATTTCACTCATTAATCAAAGAAATGATTAATAGATTTATCGATTATCAAAATACTTATAGTTATCTGCTCTTTACGGCTTCCGCATGGATACATGGCCGGGTGGAGGATGGCTTTGGACAACTATAGGGATGGTAAAAGAACATCAATATTCCACCCACCTGATCTTGAGCTCGGACCGTGTTGTTAAGTTAGAGGAGAGCTGCTGGATCAGCGAGAGCAGCACGGGCTGGCTGAGAGGACAGGGGTGCTGTCCGAACACCTGCTGTGAGTCTATGGTCTCGCACACGTAGAGCACCAGGTTGAGATCCGTTGCCGACAGAGCCTGTGGCGAGAGATTACGCTGTTAGCACCACAACACTTTTTGAGTCAACGGCAGAACAAGGGGAGGCGTGGAGGACGAAAAAGATGGATTCAGGCAACCTGTAAAACATGAGGCAGACACAAGCAGTAAGGTGACATTGCAGATCGTTGAGAGAAAGAGCAATGCCAGGGTCACACGGAACAAAGTGACGTATCCGCCATATTTACGGTAACACCCAGCGGTGTTAAATGCATGTATGTATTCATGTTTGGTCATTGTGTTTTCACTGGGGAATCAATGTGACAATGTAGGGCTGCTCAATAAAGGAAAAAGTCATAATCATGATTATTTTGTTCAATATTGAAATCACAATCACGATTATTTTTCAGTTTGAAAACATGATGCATTTATTCCGCATTTCTCTCCAAAAAAAAACCTTTGTAACTGAGAACTTAGACATTTCCCCTTAAAAAATAAAGAATGTTCGAATCGAACATTTTCAAATCGAAAAATAATGTACAAAATGTATCCAGCTGTTCTATTTCTATCTATTTATAAATTATTGAATGAAAAAAAATCGATACGACATAATATATATATAAATAAAAAAAACTTAATTATATTAGTTTGGAGATCATTTGACCCATAAAACTAAAACGCGTTCAAAATTTGATTACTCGCACAGCCCTATATCAATGTTGTTCGTGGGGCTACCTGCTGGAAGGCCTGGTTGAGTTGGCCCTGCTGCAGAAGCTGCAGTATGTTGCCCTGCTGCGTCTGGTAGTCCAGGTGCGCCGTGGGGACAGGCGTGCCGGCCGCGGACCTCATGGCCTGCATGATGCTGGAGGTGACCACCGCCTGCTGCTCCTTCATGGCCTGGCTCACCTCCCCTTTAACGATCCGCTGCACCTGGGTCAGCAGGGACTCCTGCAGACTGGGAGGGGGATGCACTTGAGCAGGCAGAAGGACACGGGCAAAGGCTGAAGCAGAACCCCCAGAGGCTGGCAGAGGGGGTTGGTCAAAGGGCGAGTACCGCAATCACATGAATTAATTTTACTTTGCCGTAATGAGGTGTTGTCTTTGTCTTTTAGATGCTCAACTTTTAGTAGAAAGCTAGTTTGTGCAATACTCGATCTGTGGTCCACTTCCTAACAAATCTATACCACCTCAGAGGCCATGGAAAATAATTGTAATGGGATCAAGGGACTGGATTGAATTGATGTACATTACCCCAAGGGTTAAGCACTGCATGTTTCGGCACCTCAACCAATTACACAGTGGAGCAATAGAGCTGCAGCTGGCCAGCAGTCTTGGCAAAGACTGTAGTCCACAGAAAGGGTCTAATTCTCAAATGTGGACCACAATTACCAGGCGGTGCCTGTATAGAAATCTCAGGCTTCAGTTCAATTACACCTGATCCTTTGACGGGTGTGTTTAGTTCCTCCAAACACTGATGCACATCTTCTATACTCTTATTGACTTCTAGTAGTATATATTTTCTTACCATTTTATATACCTGCCTAGGTACTACCATTGCAAAATAGCAATTAGCGTAACCTGGTATAGTACATAACTCCTTGTTTTATATAAAGATACATTTTCCATTTCAATAAATATAAACCCAACACAGGTAATGACAAAATCCCAATCAGGGCCTTTATGTCAGGGAATACTAACTATGTATTGAGTCCTAACCTATTTCCAAAAGAAACCTTTTGAATGACACCCTTTAAGTCCGCGGACACAAAAACAACTACATTGAGCACAGACCAGTGATTGTGCTATTCATGCTTGTGGTGGTGATACTTACTTTGCTACCATCATCTGGAGCTGGTGCTGGACCTCTGTCCGGACGCTGGCTGTGACGTTATTGGCCAGCTGGTCGTTGTTGCTCTGGATATTCTCAATCATTTGCTGGAGCTGGCCAATCACAGGGTCTCGTACCTCCTGCTCTCTCTGTTTCCTGCTCTTAAGATGAGCCTCTAACTGTTGAATGTCTGAGAGAGGAAAAACGGCAGATATCAACACACAATTCACCATGTCACATCCAAACAAAATCAAAAAGTTGTACCTCAAAAATAATGATTGTTCAATTAAAAGCAAGTTTAATTTTTGCACTAAAATAAATCCCGCCGAGGCTCTTGCAAAAACCCTTGCACAAGTCTAAACCTGAGAGAGCTGAGCTGGGATTAACCATAAAGACGTACAAGGTTCAATGCTTGGGACAAGCTGTTGAGTTGCACGACTTTAAAAAACGAGCATGGAAGTTGCCCAGGGACCATTGACAATGGTCAATGGGCAACTAGGTCATTGGACTACACATCTGCCATCATACACACCACAATTTAAAATCCTATCAGAAACTGCATTGAAGAGTGTTCTTGTGCTTTCTAAGGACGTGAGCCTTTTATACAGCGCCGATAAACAAACCCTGAACTCAAGCACAGAGGTGTTTTTTTAGGACGTTCTTTTGCAACGAGAGACCACTAAAAGGGAGGAATTACTCAAAGAGAACTGGCCTTGCTCCCTACACTGTGGCCTTCATCAACATGTTTTATAAATTATGGGTTGAAAGGAGTACCTAGAAGACTTTCATTTGGTCAAATGAGGTAGGCCTCACAAGACACTCAACGGTTGGGCATGACAGTATTTCCTGCATGAGCCTTGCCCTGTACAACCTGGAAATCACGTCAACAAGGGTGCAGGGCTGTTTGTGTGAAAACACTCTGCAGGCAAAGTGTAATCACGCTACTTTACCAACATGGCAACAGCCGTGAATATCAAAAGAAAAGAAAGGATCCAACTTTTGTGCTAATTAGGGACGACCACTGAATGCCAAATGGTCTTTTAAAATGAAAGCAATGGCATTGCGTCCTTCTCTAAATAGGGGGAATAGATTGGACAGTGGAGAAACATACACTCTTGGGTCCCCTGTTTGAAGCTGTCGTTGATCTGTTGGAACATTGACTGACAGCCCCTGTCAAACACAGGCAACACAATCGTCTGAAAGGCTTCCTTATAGGCCGTCTGGATGGTGCCCTGCAGTGCTTCAGTCGCTGCCCGGCCAATCGCGTCTGTTGTGTTCTGGAAACCAGGAGGAATTCTTGTGAGTTTGCATGAAGCATGAGAAGTGTTTTGACAGTTCTCTCACACACACCACACACACCTTTGACTTGACCACCTTGATGAGGTTTTCTTTCAAGGTGGCCTCCACAGCACTCAGCTTGGCAGCCACAGTGCTGCTCAGCTGACTGGTCACGGGCTCCAGGCTCTTGGAGATCGCTGGAGAGAAAGGATCACGACCAGAACAACTGACACAACCATTCATAGAAAAACAACAAAAACAAGCAATGAATGTTGTGCCAATCTCCACGATGTAACAATGCACACTACATACAAATATCTGTTGAACAGATGATGGAGTACACGAGTGGATATTTATTTTTCATGCATCCCCACAGAAAAATATCAAAGTGAAAAATTGATTTAATAATTAGGATACAATAAATAAAACAGTATTGTAAATAAAATAAAAGAAATTAATAAATTAAATTAAACAATCTGAAATTAATTCCAAGAAATTATATTGACGCGTATCTCTTACTCGGCGGGACGGTCTTCTTCATCTCCTCCCTCAGCACCCGGTCCATCCTATTGGTCAGGGAGGAGCTGAGGGCGTGGCTGAGCTGCTGGTTGAGTTGCTCCTGTCGGCCCTGGCTCTCTGCCAGCATGCGATCCAGCCTGCGTTCTGCGGCCGCACCAACAGTCAAAGATCATCACCGCCCACTGGACAGCGTGTGTTGGCACGGCAACACACCCTTGAGCATATGCAGCACTGCATTGTACGCATGGGACAAGCAGCCCAGCAATATACATATCGAGAACAATATAAAACTCTTGGCTCTTTCGGAGCTGCAATGATATGTTGCGTTTGATGAGGAAAATATAGCAAAGTGTGCCCGACAAAGAGATCACTGAAAAACATACATGAAAGATTAGCTTGAGGGATTGATGCTCCAGGGACATGTTTGATCCATCTCTAATGACGTATGAAGGTCTCTTCAACCTTATTTTGGTAATAGTATGAAAGATACGCTCTTGTTCTTGGTGAATGGCCATGACGTGCTCCACGTGTGCAGTGACGGAGCTCTGCATGTTGTCCATGTGTCCACGCAGGTCCGCGATCTCCCTCTGTTGGCTACGCAGCAGCAGCAGTAACTCCTCCTGCAGCTCTGCATTCATCTGCAGGCACAAATGCACGAGGGACAACTTGAAATGGAAATCCCCATTCTACCTTGACGGCTCCTATCCTCTGAACTAGTATGCAGTTTAAAAAGTTTGAGTGATCCTCGTGACACACAAGAGTGGATGTGGATAGCATTCCAATATTGAATCAGTTTATACTTTGCAACCATGAATAATTTAATATTTTCGTAGAGAAAACAAAAGAAGTGTCACCATTGGAAGTCTAAGCATGAATGATCAATACAGTTAACGCCTGGGCCAATGTTTATTCATGGCATGACATCGCATATCTGCGGAGTTAAGATGTATCTTCTAAGTCCTTCAAACAGGTGGTGGATATTGAGTTGCCTGAAGTAGAGATACTAAGTACTGATGCAGAGATACTAACTACTTAGTTGGGGCGAAGAGATCCGGAAAGAAGAATTTCTATTTTTTCTGTATTGGAAACAACATTCGACAGGATGCACGTGAGACGCCTCAACCATCCCCCGCACGCCAAGTAAAAGAGATCCGATGGAAGCACATACCTGACCAGGGTCCATCTGGACTGGCCGGGACTGACAAGACTCCCTGCGGGGCGACACGCCAGAGAGAGGATTCAAATCAAGTCGAGCACATCGTCATCAATGAGCACACAGTGAGTCGTCCTCGGCTGCGTTGGAGCCACTGCAGTACAAACCCGTCGTCCTTCTTGGTCTTCCTCTTGAGTTTGGGGGAGCCCCGCGGGGAGGTCTTCCACTCCTTCACCGGGAGCCGGTGGGACGAGCGGGCGCCGCCGCCGCCGCCGCAGTTCCCCGAGGACGAGGCCAGGCTGGCCACCTCGTCGTCATGGTCACTGGCAGGGAACAGAGACACAGCACCGTGAGGCCGTGTGGAAAACTTTGGTGCTAGTTAGTCCCCGGAGAGCGTTAAGACGGACCGAGCTGCATTTCCTTTGAGGAAATACAGAGGAGTACGTAATATGCATCGCATGCAGAAGGAGCACATTACATGCATTGCATGTTGCAGCGCCACAGCCATGATTCATTGGGCTCGTTTCTTCCTGTACTGCAAACGTCCCTATTGCTGCAGAGACTTTGCAGAGAAGATTTCTCCCCATCGACCAACAGAGTTAGTCACACAAGATTCTCTATGGGTGATTCCGCCCTAGTAATGTCCATACACTTTTGGACATTCATTTTAAGTTTAAGTTCCATACACTGTGGATGGAAATGAGCAAAATGCTATAATCTGGTACAATGGTTCTCTTCTCATTAGGACTAAACTAATAGTAAAATAAACCTGAACCAATGCAAGCAATTGCATCCAGGCAGAACTAGTAACAATAGCTTCCCATTCAGGTCACTGTAGGTGATGACACCACACCACATGTCCTCCTATCATGGACTGTGTGTGAAGCTATATATATATATATATATATATACAGTATATCGGACATGCTATGACCAGACCAGACTGAGGGAAGGAGATGTACCTCTGCTCAGCACTGGCGTCCTGGCTGTCATTCTGTGTCAGCTGATAGGGGCGTCTATGGTAGGGGGAGTTCATGTGCCGGTCCTTCAGCTCATCTCTGGAACTAGGTGAGCAGAGACGTATAGTACTGAGCCAGAGCATTGCCACGTGTCTGAAGATATGCTTAACATTTGTGTTCCTCTGATAACCACATGATTTTGTGTGCGTCTATATACACTTACCAGTCACCCAGTCCGTTGTCCCTCAGGTTGTTCCTGGTTTCCCGGGTGATATCAGGGGCTGCGGGCCACGGTGTGTGACTCACGCTGCCGTCGGACGAGCCGCCACCCGCCCCGGCATTCTCTTGGGACAAGGCGTTCTCCAGCAGGGAAGGGGTGACGCTCAGCAGGGTTTCCACCTCTACCGCCCCCCCCACGGAAGCTGCTCCGCTGCCACGCTCCAGAGGCAACAGGCTGCGGGGTTGAGGTTCAAAGGGTTAGTTGCATCCCGCAGGGCACCCGATGCCGACACACTATACAAGTGACTCCTCCTCACCTGTTGATGCTGGGTCCGCGAGGCGAGGTCAGGAGGTGCAGTGCGTTGGCCGCAGAGGCCATGCTGTCCGCCTGCAGGGCGGGCATGGGCAGGGGCTCTGGGATGGAGACCAGGCCGCGTTGAAGCGGCAGGGTCTGGGAGGCGATCTCGGGCATGTCCTGGGACATGGCGGTGGAGGCCGAGGAGATGACGTCGGGGGAACGGGCCCGGGTCGGGGAGGCCTGGTGGGGCAGGAGGTGGGCGTCGAGGACCTGGGCCCCGTCCAGAGAGAGTGGCCCGCTGACGCCCGCCAGGAGCTGAGGGGAGACGGGCGGGCGTATTAATCCAGGTGGGGGACTAGTTTTCTCGTTAGTAACGGAAGCTGTGCATCGCATGGTTTTAATTAACCCAAGAATGCTGTCCCACTAGGGAACAATGTACCGCAAATGTGCGAGTAGGGAGCCATCCTACCGGCAGGCTCTCCAGTCCGGGGAGCAGTATGGAGGCCGCCCTTGGGCTTCCAGTGGAGGTGGAAAGGGCCAGGCTGCTGCTGCTGGTGTTGTTGTTGTTGTTCTCCGTCCTAATGGGGCTCTGACCCACATCGTCTAGAGCTCTGCAGGACCAAGAAAAATAACCTCAAGCTCTTAAATGACCCACCGCTATGGCAGAAAAACTCGAGTGGTGGCCATGAGCGGGCGGGAATATGGTTGGCCTAAATATCGCCACCTGATGCCCTCCCAGCTGTTAGGGACATCTTGATTTTCTTATGTCAAAAGAGCTACACATATGATTAGCATCCTTCAAGGGATTTATTTTATATTAACAACCACCTCATTTGATTTTGTCGTCTTTCCTGATTTGAATCACCATTTTTGCTAATCAACAATAATGATGAAGGACTTGCCTGCTTGTAGAGTCTGAGTTGCTGCTGATGGCGGTCACAATAGTCAGGCTGCTAGCACTGCTCCCAGGTGAGGCCGGGACCTGGTGGATACAACAATAATATATACAGCTGTTTTTCACAGAGATTCAATAAATAAATAAAGCAGGGGAACTGGGATGAATAGAGGAAATAGCATCCTTCTTTTTAAGGTTCATCAAGATACTGCCGGTTGTTCCTACCGAGGTGCTGGGGGTCATGAAGGCATCAGGGGTCATTAACTTGGGCATGGCCACGCTAGCTGCATCCGACATGGACAGGAAGTCGGTGGGAGCTGGGAGCGATGGAATCTTCCTCAGGTCACTTTCTGAGCCACTGCCTGAGTCCTTGTCTGAGCTCTGGTCAGTCAAGTGGTCTGAGGAACCTGCAGGGGGCGTGCAGAGTGGTAAAAGCAGGGATTAGACTTGTACCGAGAGGTTGGGAGTACCACTCAGTAAGAGTTGTGCTCCACTCTCCAACTACAATCAGGTGGGAGCCACTGAGGGCGCTGATGATGACTCTTCCTCCAAAGTCGTCTGATTTAAACACAGTATACGGAATAGACTGGGATACGGGATAGTCTAATATCACCTCATAAAAATAATTGTAAAGGTGTCTCAAACACAACTTACCAAAACCATCGTTGGAGTCAGAATGGGGTAAAAAGAGGGCTGGGTTAGAACCCATCCTTGGTTGGAACCAGATCTGGACGTCCTGTAAAGACCTGTACAAATTAGGAAAACATTAGAAAGTTGAATGGTAGGATGGATCCTTAGTATTCAATTATTTTTTGCAGAAGGTTTGACCTTCACATTTGGGTTGTACATTAGAAATAACTCACTTGGTGTGAACGCAAAACAGCTTGATCTGAATCCCAGACTTGGATTCTGTGGTTCCCTGGTTACCCTCTAGAATACAAAATATACAAATGAGCATAACAAAGCCAATTCATTGAGTCACGCGTTGAACATGGATCGTAGTGAAGGACTTGTGTACTGTACAGCCAAGCGGCAGTGCATGAACACTGATCACTTCAACGTATTGACGGGTCGTGTTAGCGCGTGTGTACCAGTGGTCATGCTCTCGCTCTCCTCCTCTGCAGGGAGGACCTCCGTGTGTCTCTGTCGGCTCGGTGTGACGTCGTGCACCCCGAAGCTCAGCACGGGGTGGGTGAGCAGGAACTCTGACACGGCAGTGAAGCTGGCCCGGCCCTTCTCCTGGTCCTGGTGGAGCTCCATCACATACAGCACCTGGAGGAGGGGAGGCATGTACACGGTGGCTTGGTGAAGATACCCCAACTAGAATTAGGGAGGAAGGAGACTCTCCAAGATTCTGATATGATCGGTGCCCAATATGAATTTGGGTGTAGGTTTCTCTGCTTGTATCTAAATGTTTTGCATTCAAGATGCAAAACATTTAGATACAAGGTGTTGTATCCCCCTATAATTGTATCAAATACAAAAACCTTAACAATAATCTCCAAAACTTAATCTAACAAAAGCAAACCAAGCCCTTCTTACCACAGCCTGCCGACATGTGAAAACAAAATGCTTTTCTCATGCCACGCCTGATAAACAATAACGTCTACACACTATTTAGTTGTGTGTTATATTATCAGCCACGATGCAAATATACAACACATTCCTATAATAATCAATTATAGTGGAGTTTTACTTTTTAATCTTATAGTTGGCTGTTCACGGATGAGGGGGATTATGATAAGTCGGTGTGTTTTGGAAATGTTAGTTTTCCTGTTTAACAACTAAACTAGGCTATCACCCTTTTCAGAAGGTTTGTATACCAAACAAATCTGTTGCGATACAACTGCACACCTTCATGTTATCAAAGGCAACCGATATTCACACACCTCATTGCAAGTTAACATTGGATTATAGCGCCAACCTCTAATGAGATGATTGATCAATACATATAACAGAATCCGATAATTATAATCTTTGATTGTAGTTTACCACTATTGATGCAGCAAGAACACTTTTGAGAAACGTAAATAGGCCGTAACCTCCACCTTGTCCATAAACTTTGATGGTGACTATGACAAACATACCCTTGATGTGATTGGTTAAAAGGGTTTTATCCGCTAGCAACCCGTAACAAATCTAGGTGTGGGTGCAAATAGAATAATGTATTTTCACAATACGGAAATCATGTTGTACAGTCCCATTCAAGTCAATGATTTGTTATTGAATTATCGTGTGAAAAAAAAAAAAATCACAACCAACTGCGTACAACGCAGCTTATTATATTAACACAGTCGAGAGGCGGCATTAATCTAATATCATTTTGGGCCTAATAATTTCTTGGCAAGACAGAAATGCTTATTGGTATTATGCCCTCTAGTGGGCAGAGCGTTTAATAGTTAATTGGGAATGCGTAACCCGGTGTATACAGTATAAAAGTACAAAGTAAGTCTTAATAATAGCCTCATTTTCAGAATTAACAATCAGAATATAATTAAAATCACATGTAATAAAAAATAATAAGGAAGGAAATTCTAATGGGATTATAGAGGAAGATTGACAGCTCTACTGTGGTGATGTTCTATGATTTGCTCAGGTTCATATTACATTTTACTTTATTCAAGTCATCCTCTGCTTATGACCACTTTGTTTTAAGTATTGATATACCAAGTGAACAAACATTTGAACTAAAACATATATTGCAGAAGGCCTGCTGCGGCCATCTGACCGGAGCAGACCGCGCCAACACCTCATCCCGTGTGCCTCATCCATTTAATTCAATTAAATTCAATTCAATTTTATCTAGGGGGTTTTCGTTCTAAGATTCTAGGGGAAACGCTGTATACGGTGGCCTTACGATCGCTTTGAGGCAAGGTGAATTCTCCTTTCATACTATGGTGATAGAAGGTAAGCCACACCCAAGAGGTGCACAAAATAAGGGACCCAATCCAAAGCGTATTACTGACCTTCCTCTGAACGTCTGTGAGAATGAGAAAACTGGCCGACAGGTCCAGACTGGCTTTCAGGCTGGGCATAACCGTGGAGTTAAAAGGGTCAGGGGAAAACCTGCAAAACAGTCACAAAGGAAAGGTAGCTTTAATAGCCAATATATCAGTGTTGTGTTCAGACCCCCGTGTTCATGTCAATTACTTCCAGGAATATAAAACGACCAAACCGTTTCAAAGGAAACTTCTATAGCAACGGGTGAGTGCAGACAAAGTGGCCGGGGGAGCAGCTACCGAATGGTCTGTAAGCAGGTCCAGGACACGGTGCACCACATCTTCAGCTCCTGGTTCTGATCCGCGCCCGTTATCAGGAACCGCCAAAACGGTACACTGCAAACCACAAACAGACAAGAGGGAGGAAGGACGTTGGAGAGAAGTTAGAGAGGTGTTGGAAAAAGGAATAAATAAAAAAATGCCAACAGAGGCGTGGCCTCACTCCGGGTCCTGTTTCTTGTGGTTGTCGCAGAAGAGCAGGCAGGAGACGGGACGGCCGCTGTGAGGCAGCCACTCGTGGAGACACCTGTGGGACATGGAGTTCCAACAAACAGAGCATTAAACAGTTAACAGGGACAAGTATTGTGTCAATCACCCTTTGACCTTAATATTTGATAAATATTAAGTCAAATTGTGGGTTTTTGGTTTGTTTTCTCGCCTACCTGGGTTGGTTTTGCCCACCCTCTATGTAAATCTGCCAGAACTTGACATAGCCGTCGTGGCTGGCTGTGGCTAGCACAGTTCCGTCCGGAGACAGGGCACCTTCACTGACCCTCTGGAGGAACACAAACGTTAACATGCTTTTACAGAGCTTAGATTTGGTTTCAACTCCATGAATTGATCTGATTTAAAAAAAAACTTGATTTTCAAAATAATTGAAGTGATGCATGTTCAATTATTACACAAATGTTGGTCGAAAAACAGGATAAACAATTCACAAAGCCTGACTGTGAAACGACAGGGCTCTAGAGAGGAGCACAGCACGTGTTCTACCTGAGTGTGTCCCTTGACAACGATGAGGCCATCCTTCAGCTCTGAGTCATCCACAGGCCAGCTGACATTGTTGGCACGCAACACATCGAGGTCCCACACCTCAGCCTGGAGGGACGGGACATGATCCATTCATAACATATTCTCAAGACGGGCAAAAGATGAGTAGGGACTGTATTCACATGGAAAGGATGGCGAACGACAATGAACTCTGACCCTGTCTTCGTGCAGAAGGGCCAGGGTCTGGTTGGTGTCCTCCTGGTTCTCCTCGTTGTCTTCCAGGATGAAGGGGCACCAGATGAGGCGTCGGTGGGAGTTAAGGGGAGTGTCCTCTGGCCTCCTAATGTGGACCACCACTTGGTCACTGCGGGTTGGATGTGGGTTAAGGAAACTTAGGAAGAGGTGGGGGGAGGTTCCTACAACAGCAAACTGTACGGTCAGTGTGAGACTATGTAATAAAGCCTTAATCTGCAACCTTAGAATACAATAAACCATGACCGTGGAACACGCAATGATTCTCTTTATAATCTCACATTAAATGGGTGCATCATTTACGTATAAAGTACCATTTCACTCCATATATATTTGTCCTCTATAGGAAGTAAAGTAAATGTGTTACTCTAGTGACCCCTATGGGCCCATAAGTGTTTTATTTGGTTTATGGATAAAAGGATTTGATACCTCCTATGTTAAATAGTTTTAGTTGAAAGTATTGTCATTTGTCAGCATGAAGGGATACAGTATTTTGCCGCTGGTGCAGGTGAGCTGCCAGATCACTAGGTTGCCAGCCTCATCCACACAGCCGAGGAGAGGGGAGTCCAGGTGGGCGAACCCCAGGTCCGTCACTGCCCCAGTGAAGCCTTTAAGCAGGGAGCGATCGCTGGAGCCCAGGCTCAGCACACGGATCATCGCATGGTTGTTGGCTCCTGGAAAAGGACAGACGAACAAACAAGAACTTTTTGAGGAAAACCTGAAACTCGAGCAGTTATGACGGAGATACCACTTTCAAGCTGCATTATATCCAACATAAGAACACCGCAAAATAATTACAATACATAAATTGACAGTTCTTAGTAAACCTACATTTATTTTGCAACACAGCCAACTATCATCTAAGCATACATTCCAGATTGTAGTGCATTAGTATTATTATGGACGGTCTACAAAATCTATTTGTAAACAAAACTAGAAGGTAGATAAGGTGGTCCAGATCACCAACAAAACAAATCTAGCGGTATGCATACATAGCGATACTAGAGAAATTGACACTATACCCTCTCGGTAGCTAGTAGCAATGTGGTTTTGAAGTAAACTTGGTATGACAGTTAATCACAGCAGTACATACGACCGTGAAGAGAATGCGGGGTCACTGGCTAGCCATCTCTACTATCTAAAACATGGAAGCCAGGTCGAAAAGGTTGAGCTGTGGCTTCAGACATATAACGGGGACGGTGCACATACATGCTCTTGGGTAATCTCACCTCTGATGGCATACGCCAGAAAGGAGTTTGAGACAGCGATCAGGTTTCCATAAAAATACTTGTGCTCCCAATCGTATTTGGCAACTGGCTGGATCTTCACCTGCAGAAAAAGTAAATCAATTAAAATGAATGACTAATAGAATGCTAGTCCTTGTAATATAAAAGTGCTGTGGAATTGTTGCCATTAATGCATAGAAAGGAATTGTGTGTGGACACTGAAAGAAAATTGTCTTTCATCAGTTTACATTTTGCATCATGGGAAAGGGCTAGTCACGCTAGATTTGGGCAACTGAGGAAAACAGACTTTGGTCTTTATGAGTTACTTGTACTGTACTGTAAGTCCAAAGATTTATGTAAATGCAGGAGGTTGGGACGTTCATAGCGGTTTACTAAAATTACAATTGAATGATCATTGTTCAGAGTCCAGAGTCTACTTGATTTGGCCAATCACTATATAAAAAAGATGCCTTATAACCATTGAATAAAACATAAAATTATTAAAAATATTCTTCACTAGGACACATTTCAGGTTCAAATGAGAACCTGAAATATGATAGAATGAGAGATGGACCAATTAAACAGCAACAAAGGAAATAAAAGGATAAGTCAAGACCTGTCCCTTGTGTAACAATCTCACTAACAAAACAAAGCGTAACTTTGTTTATAAACCGGCCAGCTTACAGTTCTGGGTAGGCAAGTATGCAATGATCCGCAGATATCTACATTTTTTCACAGTTGCTGATACCAGCCCGATGGCTATTAGCAATACATGCTCAGCTGGGGACCCAAGATGAAGGAAATAGTACATTTATTTTAACTAGGGGGATGCAAGAAACAGAACAGATCTTATTTTAGAGATACAAAAATAGTCAAAGATGCATGTGGATTCTTTATTTCCATGTTGGTCCAGAATCAAGTCCAGCATAACACCCAGATTATCTGTAACCCATATTACGTTTGGAGTTGAGGAGTATCTGAATTTGTTTTGTGATGACACGGACACCTTTTGCCTTGTCAAAGTCTAATTTGAAGATGTGACCGCAAGTGTTTTATGCAGTATATACAGCACAAGTAATGCAGCTAATTTCCTAGTTTCAGAGGGTTTGAAGAAAGGTACAGCTGGGTATCCTAGCTATGGTAGACGCTAATGTGATGACGGATTAGATGTCCCAAGGGTAGCCTACAGTGTATGGTTAGCCCAGAACAGCTCTAAACATGGATACTTGTATTATTACATAACCCCATTTTAATAATCAGTTGGATGCAATGTGTTACCTCAACAGAAGATGGCCTTAATTCATACACAATGCAAATATTCAAATATTATGGTTGGATTTAGCTCGCCTGTCACCTTAATTTGCTTCCGTAATCGGTTGCCATAGTGGGATGTAATGCAATAATGATAATGATTGGTACAGTCAGGTAGGTACAGGTACAGTCCTAGTAATTGCAGTATCTGTCTTACCTTGTTGCTTCCCCGAGCCTTGCTGTCGATGCTAGAATCTCGACTAGCCACAATCTCCACATTGTTGGAGACAAATGAGATGCAAGTGGACCCATCATCACCAGACAGGCAGCTTAAGTAGAAACAAAGACATATCACATATATTAAAATGAATCACAGTTAAACATGAGCTCCTTTAAAATGCCAATAGTCTAGTATAGTCTCAGCAGATTGCAGAATGGACTCTTTTGTCTGAGCAAATAGCATGTAATTTACAGATTACAGCTGTTCTAATTAATCATGGACATTTTTAATTATTACAAATTGGTTTGTCTCTAAAAACCAAATGTGGTTTGGTGCTATTCAGGCTTATAAAGATTTTTGCTCCTTGTTATTGGTGTGGTTGCAAAGCAAGCCACAATATTGTCATCATGTTTCTTATTTAGGTGAGTGCTGCATGCGCTCACTATTCTTAGGCTTTCTTCATTCTGGCTTTCTTTGGGTTATTTTTTTGGGACCCAACACCTTTCACTCTTTCACCTAGAGACTCCATTCCACTTTTAAAATGTTCATATTAGCTTGACATCGCTCGCTACTACTTTTTCTTTCAAAACCTTACATTCTATAATGGGAGTCAATTGGAGGACGGTGAAGACGTCTGCCCAATTTATCACACTTCATCTACTTCATACTTTGTATTTTTGAACTTGAACTTTTTTTTTTAAGGATTATGCAAAGATAATGCAAATTGGTAGTGTGTGTACTTGCTGACAGAGCGAAAATTGCGTACTGCGCAATTTTACTAACCCAATAACAACATAAAATATGATACAGAGGCTTAAGATACAGGAATTCCATATAATGATAGAGAAAAATATTTTTTTAAGTTAATGTTTAAACATAGGTTTATTTGTTTTTATTTGTTTGCTTAACATAAACGAAAACTTGGCAAGCAGGTGCCGCAACAGCAAAACAAGCTATCTGGAGACTTTTCATATACCAATTTGGAGATGCCGTTTGGCAACTTTAAAGTTTGTTTGGATGCAATTGATTGATGTGACTGACTGTACAAGGATGCAAATCAACACAAATCAAGAACTAGACAGATCTGTAAAGATCTAGATCTAGATCCTAAAGAGCCAGTGAACCCACTGTTTCAGCTGGAATTTGAACAACAATAAAAAGCTGTTTGTGTTGAGAGTTTTAGGAAAGAGCGAGGTGTGTAATCCCCACAGCCACCAACAACAACTTTGAGTTACTTCTTTAGTACTGCCGCTGTGGATGTGCGTTATAATTAGCGATGTTGTATATGAAATGTGCAACTCACCACTAGCGATGTACTATAGGTGTCCAGGAAACCTAACCCTCACTCAGACACGGACATTAAATTAACCGCTGCTCAGACGGAACTTCCCCATCCACAAAGACTGTGGCGTTAAACTATACGTTTCAGAAAAGCTCTGCAACATTCTCTCGGAGGCCGCCGTGCCCAAGCAGAGCTCAACGTGTCTAGATACACGGCAGCGCTTTTGCCTCTTGGTTGTGCTGTCTGAGTACCTAGGCAGTCAGACGTCATGAAAAGAACGACCACTGAAATTCTCAAATCTTTGGTTCCATATATAATAGCACACAGCTCGGCTACCATGAGAACCCATATTCTTAGCAAGTTAAGTTTAAGATAACTACACCGATGCCCATGCATATTTACCCAAAGTGTTTGGGTTTTTAATTGCAGGCAAGGCTAGTGGTACTAAGATCTTCAAAGCCCCAAGCATGTGCAGACGTATCCCTCAACTTATCCAGGTGAACATTGTTTACTTCCCGTTTAGGATTTATCTGATTAAAGAAATTGGACATCAACATTAATAAAAACTCCTTACATTATCTGAGTCTCTCTGGCATTGTTGCCATCTGCTGCACAGGGTCCAATATTGTCATCCATGGTGGGCCGGTCTCCACTTCCTAGGAGACCTGCTGCTCCCAGCAGTCCATTCAGATCCCCATTGAAAGATGTCTTTCTTGGGCCGTCACTCGATGCAACATCTGAGAGGGAAAAATATAAAAGTCAAAGTCAAAGTTAGAATGGCATTCATATTTATGTGAGTATGACTGTATGTATGTATGACTGGTTTCAGATCTGTAATGTCAAAAACGAATAGAGAACTGTCAAATTTTTGTGTCCACAATCAACTGCCACTTAAAGAGAACTTCTTTCCTATTTTTTCTTTGCAGAATTGTTTACAATAGCTGTTACGACAGTTCGAAACATTTCTCCAACTCTCCCAAATAACGTTTCAACATTCAAGGGCTGAGTAATGGACGCCTATCATAACGCTTTGTTTTTGGAATGCATTGGGATGTAATCATTTCATATTGACGTTGATACGCAATTTTTAACAATTTATGTCCAGTTGAAGGTTCTTTAATCTGGTGAAAATTGCACAATTGAGGCTAGAATGTTTTAAATGATCAACGTAATGCATCAACGTATCAGACACACTCAGCGGCTTGAGCATAGCCCAAATGTAACAAGCATACAATTGTAAAAAAATGAAATATATATAACTAGCTTAGTCAAAAAAATATCAAGTAGCATTCATCTTACACAACTATTAAAAATACATTTCCCTAGCAAAGAAGTTTCTGCACGCCCAACGTAGTTTCGGTTTAACACGTACAACATTAAGTGTTGCGGTTGATTAACTTCACCTGGCTGCCTGCATGGCAATTAATGTATGAAAGCTGGTCAGCCGCCTGCACACTAACTCGGGCCACTCGTTTAACTAGCTCTGTATTCAACCACTTTGTAATATAGTTTCTTTATTGCCAAGGCATCTTTTTCGCATCACATGAGGAGGCGGCTAATGTTATCAAGCTAGCGCTAGCTGTTGTAGCGTTAGCAAGTCGTTGTTGAACCAACGCTGAACACCGACGAAAGGCTAGCAGTGTAGCCAGCTAGCTAGCTAGCATCTTATTAGCCTACGCGGCCTAGAGCGCGTAGCGCTTTTCATTCTACTGCCACCTTACCGGCGCTGATCACTGGGCGGTCAAGTTTGAGGATGTCCCGAAGATGCTGGGTGGCACCCTCAATGTCTATGTTGGAATTGGAAGCCATGGGTCAGGGAGGGGGAAACTGGGTTAGTTTAGGGGAGAAAATAGTTTGGTGATTTGTGCGATGCTGTCAGTGCTCAATCCGTTCACCCCGAGCAACCGTCTAAACTTCCGCCGCACAGAACGTCTTCCGAAAACCCCCATGCGTCAATTGGTTCCGACCTGGATCAGCGGTCTACAGACGGTCGACCCCATGGGTTCCACATGTAATGCAAAATCCTTTAGTAATTACAACGTTAACTTTGTGAACATGAACTAAATGCAGTTGCATGTATACTGTAAGTGATTCGTTAGATTATTGCCGTATTTATGTTGAATAATTAATTCAACACAAGTTCAGTACAACTGCATATCAGACTGCTGCATATATAAAACAAAAGCCCTTCATCACTCCCACTCCAGAAATCCTCTTGAAGGGATCCAGAAAATGCATTTATCTAAATGTTTTAACCAGTTTGAGTAAGATCTCGTGATAAATAAATAAAAACACATCAAACTATTATATTGTATAACCAGCCCATTTTAAATAGTTTTACTCCATGGAAAAAACACATCCCCACACCATTACGAAATAGTCCAGATTTTATTGTATGACATGGCTGTGATATTCATCTTACTCTAAGCGAGTATCAAAGCAAAAGATAAAATGGGGTCAAGTTTCATTATTCTTTGGATAGCTTAATCAAAGCCTGACAACATGAATCATGGCAAATGTATCCATCTTTTAGAAGATAAGGGTTAGTTATAGAACCTACCTAGAACCTACTGCGTGAAAATGCACACAACTTACCTAAAATGAACCCAAACAATGTGTAAACTGAAGAGTAGCGTCTCTTCAAATCATCACAGATCATCATCAGTCAACAGCTCTTTTAGCAGAATCAAGTGGAAAAACAGCTTAGTAGGAACAGAGTAGAATTTAACCAAGTCAGTGAATGGCGTCAGTAAGCTAGCAAATGTCTTTCTGCTCTGGCTTGACGGTAGATAATGTAATGAGGGCTTCCAGCGTCATGCAGATCAGTGGAGGGGCAGACAGCGGCATCTGATTTTTCAGCCAGCTCCCAAAGAAATTCTACTTGATGAGGTGGTTCAAAAATGTCCACCAGCAAGTTCTGTGATTGACATCAGGAATCCGGGTGTTTGTCAAACAGGACTGAATAAGATGGAGGGAGGGAGGGAAGAGTTACCCCTCGATTCTCCTCCCTCCCTTCTCTCCTCTGCGCCTCCCATACCATGAGAGGGCACTCGTACCTGCTCCTCAGGGTTGAGTGATGCTCTTAGCCAAAGTTGTGGAGTGCCAGCCTAAACATGTCATTGGTGCACACCCATGCATCATTAATATTTTTCAGGATAAAACTCTGGTGAAATCCCATGATGGGGTCATCATCTGCCTGTGAACAAAAACACAGGCAGAGCAAGTCAACATCAAACTCTTACAGGCTTTGCTTTAAAATAGTCACAAATTGATTTTTTATATATTATAATATATTCAATTATATTTTAATGTCACATTACAAAAATGTTTATCAATAATTTGGCTATGGACATATGCTTCAAGTCAATTTTAATTTCACTGTAAATTTAGCCATTTTTTGCCAACAATATTTTATACAAATGTATAATACAACCTCAATATCAAAGACATCACAAATTCTTATGGACTAGGTTCAACATGAGAAAGAGTACTCATGAACCATTGGTCAGCATCATGCTCAATGTGATGCTCACCTTTAGTTGCCCTACAACCATACTCAGGATACAACAGTCTGGGGTAGGCTGATGGTCCTGTGCTGTTATACTGTGGGCTATTTTTGTGAAGGGCAGGCTCTAAAGAACATAAGAATCGGGGGTGGAACAAAAATAATAATGTTAATCTGAAACAACAAGACTAATGAATAATAATGTTTACATGATGCAAAAGTCATTCCTACATTAAAACTGCAGTTGCATAAAATTATGTAGTTTGTTTGTTGTCAGCTTATTATCATTCACTTGAAATATAAAAAAAGCTCACTGAGAGTTTCTCAACAATTGCTCTTTTTCCCTGGAACTGCTGTCCCTCCCACGTAAGGCATGATGCATCGATCTGGAGGGAACGGAGGTGAAACACAAGTAAGACAACATTAGAAGGGTATCGCACAAGGTTCATATCTGCCTTCTCAGCACCAGAACAATTATTCAAGAAGATGTGCTAACAACGAGGAGAGAGCAGAAAACACATCTAGAGCCTTTGTCATAGAAGAAGAGCATCTTCGAGGAGCCTATACCTTACAGGTCGGGAATAATATGCAATGTCTCAACCAAAATGATAATAAAATACCTAGTTTCATGATGTTGTGAAGTAGCGTGGTTTGTTTTCTTCACCACCATTGCCGGTCAAAATATATACGACTGACTCACTCAGAAATCAAGTTCAAGGACACAACAACGATATATTACACATTAGCTTGGTGGCTGGGATGAGAAACTTTTCATAACCCTATAACACAAGCTATTAGCTTACGCTGTAGCATAAACAAAATTTATATTGAAATATAATATTAATAAATTAGATCTCAACTGGATTTCTGTTCCCAGGAATTGAGTGGGGGGGGGAAGGGGATATGACACCATTGACAGTCAACCAAATGAAACAACGTTACCTTGAATAAAACCACAGATTTCTCTGTGTTTGAACATTGTTTGAAACAATGGGGATAATGAAGGTACGCAACTCAAAAATATATATAACATAGATCTAGTCGTTTTTAGATCTTTTAATATGAAGATGTCACATATTATACGTTTAAATAGCAAGCTGTGTGTGTATAAATACTTATTAACATAATTTTAAGAGGATCATTTGTGAAAAAGATGGATACCTTCAGAAAACAAAACTTTGTGATGAGAATGTTGATTCATCAAGTGGCTAAAAAGGACAACTGAGTACACAATCAGAAGAAGACTTAATGGTTTACAAAATATATTGATGGTTTTCAAAACTCACATATATTGATCCGAGTTGCGTTCTGTCAGTGTCAAAAAGTTGGTAGTAGTGTTGCACAAAGCTTGATCCTATCTGTTCCCATAGAGGCTTGTCCCCCATCCTGAATCACCCTGCCGCAGGCACTGGACAGACACAAGGAAATCAGGTCATAGTTTCTCCTTAGCAGACGTTTGCTTTTTGTTTTATTGGGTTTCTGAGGCATAGTAAAAACAAAAAAACATTGTGATCAACATTTGTAGAGTTCAACAAAATCAACAACATTGTTAAACTTATAATGTAATAAATGGCAAATAATACATGTTATTGTTTGGTATAGTAATATGCATTGTGTTATTGTTTACATCACTGGGGGTATAAATTAGCATAATAACTGGTTATAAATAAAGAAATACTGACAGGAAAAGATTGTGCATGTTCTGTTGATATAATAGATTCAGCTAACTGTCAATGACATTGTAACGTATGCCTTCTCTGGAATTTTGAAAGGGGGTGCGGTCGCAAGAAAATCCATGGTATGCAACTAACAACAGCAGGGCAACACTGACGCAACACAATCAAAAGTGCTGTAGCCCTAGGAAAGTACGATTGTGTATCCTAGTGGATATGGCATTGACAATACATTGGCTCCAATTTATGTTATTCGCCCAGGCGTGCAAGCATGAGCATATTGAGTTACGCGGGGCCTTCTTTGGTCCCTTTGGTGACACAGCTAGTGACAGTGACATGTTACACCGTGTGAGAGCCAAAGGGGCTACAAATAAACCATGGGGTCAGGTTGTTTCAGTTCCACGGGCTGATCTTGATATTATCGACAAACCAAAAGCTCAGACAAGTCAACAACAAACCCGCATAAGTTACTGATAAGATCCGAGGGGGAATCCAGCCGGTCACAACGGAAAGATTAAAAGTCATTGACATCTCGTTATTACTAGCGTATTTGCTAGCTCGTCTGCTAACATTGACCAGATCAAGAGCGTTTACAGAGGTCCCGATCAACCCATTGACAAAACATATAGCACGAATAGCTACAGACTCCACGGGCCTGATAACCATTTCGGACACGAGTTAATTGCGATATTTGTATTGCTAGAATGTACTTTTTCCACGGAGTTCTAAAAATACCCAGTGTGCTCAGTGTTTATATGTCCCCTCCCCTGTGCCTCTTCTTCGCTGACTCTCCTCCGGGCCCGTGCTCACTGTCCAGTCCGCTGCAGGTACCACACATAGGCGTGACCGACTGGTACCGGTGCAGCCGGACTATCGCTTTCTGCTGGCTCCCGTTAGTCAAATGGTCGTACGAAACACTAGACATTTTATTTGCATTATATATCCATTCATTGTTCATATGAGGGTTTAAATCGAAGGAACTTACCGTAAACCAACACCGCTCAGCCGCCCGTGTATAGCGATTACGGTCCAGTGTGTCTACTCTGCTACGACCGTCTACGACAGACGCACGCCGAGAATCGTAATCCGCCCAAAGAATCATGGCCGTTTGAGTCAAAAATGTGTTGCCATTAGTAGTTTAAAACGGTGAATTGTTTATACAAAAAAAACAACTGCACACTTTATTTTACGATTAAAATATAAGCAATTACAGATTCAAATAATAGATTCGACATATGCGCAGTGAACATGTTTGACTGCTTTAGGTGGTACGATGTAGGTTCACTAGCCTCATATAATATCCAAACACCTAAGACACTTATTTAATTTATTTGTAGGCATTCAATTTCAAATAGGCCTATATGTGGTGCAATACATGCAACAAATATTAATAACAAGGTGCAAATAACATCATCTACCCCGATTTTAATGATTCATTATGAAAATAGGTTCTAGGTATGAAAGGTTCTTATCCTCTCTAAAATGATCTACCAAAGCTGGTATATAGGCAGCTGACATAGATCAATGAATGCCCCCCACAGCCTTCGACCATGGTTAATTTGTCATGGCCCATCAGTACCATTAACAGCAAATAAAATACGTAAAGCACAAGGAACAGGAATATAATGCCAATAAATTGTGCATTTATATGCATCGCCTGGTTGACCTTCTTTCAACCATGTTAGAAATTGTCGTCATCTTGTGGTGACAATATGAACTACAACTGAGGACATCCACCTGAGTAGCGTCAGACATTTATCTTTTTTTAAGTGGAAACTTGAATCTCCTATTCTTAGTACGTCAGGTCTACGTATACCTCAGATCCATGTAGTATCTTTTCAGAAACTTACTTTTTTAAAGATACTTAAATATTTCTGTACTGACCTACACATTTAAAGATGTTCATATTCCGTGTGGAACTGAATACAAATTGGAGATCTTCCAATCAGTAGTGATCAGGGTCAAGGTGTTAAGGTGGGATTGGAGGGCAAAGTCTTAACTCATTCATATTAGGCCTACTAGTTTGGCCTCACATTCACAAACTGATTAAATAAAGTAAAAAGAATGATAGGCCAACATGGGTTCTGTGTTCTGGACACATTCAAGCAAAATCAAAAAGTTCAAATTTAAGTTCAAGTTTATTTATAGCACACTTGAAGATAACAGCGGGTTGACAAAGTACTGAACAATCAATAAGAGATGGCAGCTACAAAGTAAGAAGTTAAAAGAAAGCATTGAGAGACAAGTAAAAAAAAAAAATTATCAGCATTTCTAATGCTACCACAGTTTATTGGATAAGTGTGTGACATTCTTTTGTTAAAAGTCATGGACAATAACGTTCCCCTTTTTTCAATCTTTAGGGCCTTCCAGATCAGAATTTTTCCAGTTCCTGGGGACAAGTGAATACACCTTCATTCAAGAAGCAATTTCACAATCAGATAGAAGAAGATCAAATTGATCAAACTCCCAAAAGTGAAAAAGTTTTATCCCAAAAATTTGAAGCTTGGATTGGCTATTCCTAGATTTTTAGATGAAAGAGTTATTTTTTTAAGCCACAAAAATATGATCTCTCTCTCTTTCCCTTCCTCTCTCTCTTAGCTTGCTATCATCCCATGGGTGGCACTGTCCAAATGTAAATGTATTGCATTTCTCTCTCTCTCTCCTCCCTTTCCTACATAATATATAATAATATATATATATATATATATATAAATATCATAATAACATATAAAGATATAGATATAGACATCTCTATCGTTATATATAACCTATATCAGTGACTGGAAAATAAAGTCATTTTTTAACTACAGTGATGAAGCTTGAAAAACAAGTAGACCTAGGCCTACTGATTCCAAAAATGTAACAATTAAATATAATATACGCTATATAATATTCACTAATTTACTCATGTGTAGGCAATTTATTTTCATATGGCGTGACATAACGCCTATTTTATATACAATGGAATTTGAGTATTCTTTCCTAAAATAGACAAATTTTAGTATCATAATCCCTCACATTACTCATTTTAAATCCATTACCTGTGTAAAGTGTATATAGTAGGCAAAATGTTCGATCAAATCAACATTCAATCAATGTTTAATATCATATTATATCGGCATGTGTACAGTGCGTATATTGCTAAATTTTAACCACAGATACGAGAAAAACTACATTTCCTATCTACAGTAGGCCTACAGTGGAAAGGTGAAAACACAACCGAGGAACTGAAGCGGGGTTATGTAGTCATTTAGAAAACACTGCCGACGGAAGGGACCGGGGCTGGACTACAGTACCCATGCTTCATAGTCTATTACTACAGTAATGAGCGTTGCTGGTTATCCGGGGATGTCACACCACAGCTATTTTCTCTCACTCTCTGAGTATACTTCCACGGATTGACCCAGAGCGTAGGACATAGATAAATAAACAACAAGACATCACCGAGCGGAAAATGGCAGAGCGTGGAGCAGGAAGCTTGCTGTTAGGAGATCCTACCTTTAATTATCAGGAGCACGAACTAAACGAGCGACTGAAACGGCTTTACCCGGCCGTGAACGAGGAAGAAACCCCTTTACCCCGATCTTGGAGCCCCAAGGATAAATACAGCTATATTGGGCTTTCACAGAACAATCTGCGGGTGCACTACAAAGGTTAGAAAGCAAGTTGGCCAAGCCTTGACATCTCTTACAACTAGTTGGAAACAACCATTTGATGTGAGACTCTTTGGGGCCAAAGAGTCTTAAATCCAATCTGTCAAAGTACTGCGGATGGGAGGGGGGTCACATAGGGCACTGAAGCGTCGAACCTGTAACACTATACCATATCATGTATGTGTCGGGAGGGGGGAGGGAGCTGTAGCCCAGTTCAATCTGCTTTAAATCATCTTTCTCTGCACGTTGTTTCGTTGTTTTCGCAATGGATGAATGTTTAAATGGGTGACAGCTCGCGACAGTTAGTCTTTTGTGATTTAACCTTCAGAAATAGGGCATTTATGCATTTGTTTACATGTATTGATGTGTATGTTTATGTGACGGTCTATCTTCCGACTTAAATGAACGTTGCGAGTTCCCTATTAGAAATCCGATGCTAGCAGTGCCATCAATAACGTCGCAAAGCTGCTGGACAAGCAGCGAGCTAACTAATGCCATCCACAACACACAGGAGGAGCTAGCTATCATCATGCTACCCCCGAGCGAAGGCTGTAGCTCGGCAGCTATCCTAGCTGTTCTAGTTGTCCTTGTTATTGTTGTTAAACTAAGTTACAAAATGTCACTACATGACATGTACGCCCTTCGTCCCTTACACAAACTGGGTATAACGTGGAATGATGTTATTCTCCGTGAGCATAGTGGCAGGAGAACCACGAACGCCAGATTAAACTGGAATTGTATTTGTTTTGTTTTTTCCCCGAGTGGTTGTGTCATCATAGCATTTTCCTAGCAGGATGCATACAGGCCAATGTCGTTTAACATGTATATAGCACAGAAGCAGAACAACCGGCTGTACTTTCCATGTCTGCCATACCTAATTTCGCAAGCACGTCAGCTCTTTCAGGACAGCTGCTGTAAGGGATGAGGCCTCTGCGTTTAATATTAGGCCAACTTCATCGATCTACAATTACTTCTGGTGTTTTAACGCCAAGATACTACACAAAGTAACTTTCTGAAGAGAAGGTGAAAGCTCAATTCAGATAACAACTCCCAATGTAATTGCTATTAGAGCTTATTATTGGGTCATCAGCCTCCCAAACCAAGTGTGTGTGCGTGTGCGTTGTATTCTATAATATATAATATGCATCCATAAAGTACAAGGGTCATATAAGGTATGTATAATGGCAATGGGATAGTGTAGTGAGTCTTTGTATAGGTAGTACGATTTGAAAACATTCTCCATTTGGTTGTTCTGACTCAGTTCTGCGTTCTCACCCTGGTGATTAGAATTCTATTTTGACCAGTGTTCCAATTATCTCCGTCAAGGCCAGTGTGTCTTGCTAGGCAGATGATGTTGCAGAAACATTTCTCTTCTTTATCAATTGGTAATTGTGTAGGCACGTTGAATGAGCTTCCTGGGGTAAAACTTACCATGGGCAGCTGGTTCTGTATGGTAGCTAACCTTACTTTGGGCTGCTGGTTTGTAGTAGCTTACCTTACCTCACCTCTCGGGGCAGCTGGATTCGCCAGTTCACAATCATACGATGAGATGAGATATTATTTTGTAGTGTCATTCATAGGGAGAGATTACATTGACGTTTAAGTGGGGAGAATTATCAAGTAAAATAGAATAAAGCTAATTTCAACATATCATTAGACATTCATTTTACAGCAAAGTATTTTATAGACTATTTTATGTCAATGCATACTTTAAACAGTCACATGTATGATTGATCTTCTCAGTGTGTGGAAGTGGGAAATTGTTCCCAATGCCACCGCTCCCCTCATGGTTTTCTGCTGTGTGTAGCAGATAGATACAACATTTACATGGTGTATTTTGGGGCCCTGGCTGTCCCTGAGGGACCAACAAAATGTTACTATATGAAATGTACGCCCATCGTCCCTTTCACAAACTGGGTATAACGTGGAATGATGTTATTCTCCTTGATAATAGTGTCAGGAGAACCACGAACACCAGCTTAAACTGGAATTGTATTTGTTTGGCCAGTGTGTCTTGGTTGTTGGCTTCCCATAGGACCTGGTGGATGCTACTAACTATGTGTCTGTTGGCTCAATGACCATTACTTTTACAATGAGGACTAAGCTTGACTAAAATAAATTGCTTGAAAGGTGCATCAACCATCATGCTATATAGTGCATAACACGCACACAAGCACGCACACACAGTCTTGCATATTTCGACATATTTGGTGATAATCAAGCGTGGGCAGTGCTTATATATGAACCTGACTCTGCTACATAGGGCTAGCACTAGTTGTGGCAATGAGCCCAAACCCTAATCCCTCTAGCAATATGCAAATTATGACTAATCATTTGAAGTACTTATTAGTTGCTTTGGCACTGACCCTGACCCTAATCCTTGTGGCAATATATGATATTTTTAGAAATGGTAAACGATAAACAATGTCCAAACATTTGCATTGGTCCTAGTTTTGAGCAGCACTTGGAGTTAAACAATGCGTTTTCTCTTTATAAAAAGTGTTGATTACCTGGGTATAGTGCCCTAGGTAGGAACGAACAAAGACCTTTTTAATGAGACTTACTGAACAATCGCTGCATTTCATTGTATCCTTGTGATTTCAGGTCAAATATTTAGTTTTATATATTCTACAAACACTGTATTTAAAGAGTAGTTGTGTGATTGTGTTTATTGATAAGTGGTGTTATGAGTAGATGCTGTTGTTGCGCGTTGCGCCAGCCAGCATTGTCGTCTGTATTCAGCGGCCAAACTGCGTCCAATGTGGCCTTCTAGGATCAGAACGCAGCCTGGGATAGGTATTCCAGTTACCAATCGCGTTATGTAAAACCGACAACAACCATCTTGTGATCAAGTGGCTATTAACTCGCAGTGATACAATTTAAAGGGCACCTTAAAAAAATGAAGGTCAATACAATTCATCTTGGAGTGATTTTCCAAAGAGTCAAGTTTTGTGGGGTAATTTAATTGGATGAGAACTCTAAAAATTGCTTGCCAGTAGATTATCAACACTGGTAGATACGGAGTCTATTGCGTTATTGCCTAACCAATCATCACAGAAGTTGGGGAAGTTACATATTTATTGTGCTGATTCAATCAAATACTGGAGTAAAAAAAAGCAAAGCTGTTTCTACTGCTTACATAGTACATTTAATATTCGTTCATTGTATGAGATATGCTTCTTATGTAAAGTACAAAATCACAACATATGCTCAGGATATAAAGTATTGCCTAATATAGGGTATCTAGACCACAGACATATATTCTCTACTATACTGTCTAGTCTCTAGTGTTATTCCCTACTTTAATTCACTTTCACTCTTAATTTTCCCAGGCCATGGCAAGAACCACAAAGATGCTGCCTCTGTGCGTGCCACACATCCCATCCCTGCTGCCTGTGGAATCTACTACTTTGAGGTCAAGATTATCAGCAAAGGGCGGGACGGGTGAGTGGACAGACCGACACCCGTTAACCTTGGACTGGTCGCCTAAAATCCAACAATGTCTTTATAGATTTCACTGATCAATCTATAGGTCTATAGACTGCTGCTCCTCCTCACCACACTTGTTGATCACTCACCACTCACTTAGAATGTGATATAAATCCATGTCATGGAGGGAGAAGTTTAATACGCAGTTTAAAATCCAAGTGATTGGGTAAGTGCAACGAAAGAGAGATTGATGATGAAATTCCTTAAAATGCTGATTGGAGAAAGAGGAGAAAGAGCTTTGTTGTGGAAGCAACACATTGAGTTTCTTCCAGATGTTTAATATTTATCTTCACAGCTGTGCTGCAATCAGGGTTGGTCTAATTATTTATATAATATAATTCATTTTTATTGTGGATATGGTAAACTATTAACCATTTGACCCCTATTTTAGGAAATGTTTTCAAATGAACGCATTTCATTTTATGAGATATGTAGTTGTTCTGAAATCCAGCTTAAGAAGGGCTTAAGGAGGTCTTCCTTACTCTGCTCTCGAGGGAGGCATTGTGGAGACAATAATTGATTCTGAGCAACTTTAAACTTGCAATACATTACATTTCAACTTGCTTGTAGCTTGAAATGACATGGATATATCTGTAGTCAATGTTGATTGATAGTGATGTAAATAATATCGCAAGAGAGGGAGTGTTGTTGTACTGAATATCGGTACGGCTGTGATTCGGTGTGAGCCGTGTACAGTACAATAATAAGCAACAACAGATTATGATTTGTTTGTTCATTAATGATTTATTTGGCTCCACCAACACATTTTGATCCGCAACTGGGCTGGGACTGAACTGTTGCCAAGCAACACATAAACACACTAGCTTGCTATTTTGTCTAGGTCTACACGTTAAGCTATGTTCCCTTGTTCCTCTTCTGACGACCATTCATAATTCAACTCAAATGTTATGCCTGGAAACATGTTAATCTTTGCTGTGCTAAGTTTGTTGCAATCTAAGCTTCATAAAGGCCGTTAATAACATTAACGGTTATGAGCACGCCCGTAAAGCGGAGTGATACATGTAGAGTTAAAAGTCCCAGTGCTGTTATACTCTGTATCAGCACTCATGGAAAGCCTCTCGTCCAATCAAATTACTTGGTCGGAACTAACTGTTGTATAAAAAAATGATATCACATCCTATAACTTATACGTACAAAAAATAAAAATGCTACTCAGGCTGTACCTCTTTGTTTCCAAGAAGCTTCTGCAGCAGGGGGGTGTCTCACCGTGCCATCGACACTCCCAAAACCCCTCCCATTGACTCCACCCACATAGCCCTGCCACACTGAGTCAGTTCACGTCGCCCGGTGGCACAGCCAGTTAGAGTGGGCAGAACTCTGTTATTGACTCTTTGAATGTCTCCTGCCTACCAACTGGTCGGGGCTCAATCGTACATATTTAGACTTCGTAGACACCAGAGGTGTGACTCTTCATGAACCCTAAAAAGAAATGACACTATCCCTCCTCCCCACTCTTCCTCCAGCCTTTACCTCTTGCCTTTTTCTCTTCAACCTTCACCTCTTGTCTCTCCAGCCTTAACCTCTTATCTCTCCAGCAGTCACCTCTGGTCTCTCCATCCTTAACCTCTTGTCTCTCCAGCCTTAACCTCTTATCTCTCCAGCCTTAACCTCTTGTCTCTCCAGCCTTAACCTCTTATCTCTCCAGCAGTCACCTCGTGTCTCTCCAGCCTTCATCTCTTGTCTCTCCATCTCATTATGCATGTCTCAATGGCATCCCTGCCTCCCTGCAGCCCATTTCCTACAGCCCTGTGACAGTAGACGTGGTCTGTGAAGTCACTGTACAGCCACAGTAGCTTTGAAACGAATGCCAACTGGTTGTATTCTGCTTACTCGCACCCATCTCATATGCATGTTAGGGATAAATAATCAAATGCAATAACCAATTAAACATTTGTATAAGTCTCTCTGTAAGTTTCTCTCTATACTAAATGGGTTGTTTCTCTGTAAACTAAATCCGCTGTTATCACAGCGGATTATATTTCAATATGCCCGGCCGAGGGACTGCGGTGCGAAGTTACATCTGTACCGCTGTACGAAGGGGGCTGCAGTATAGGCAGTTTGTGCCACATTGAAATAAGTCGTTGATGTACCGGGCGTGTTTTTAGACTGATTTGAACGCAGCATAAGCATTTTCTGCTGACATGCCACTGCGCATGCTCTCAGACTTGGAGACGGACAGCCTCCTACACTTACCCTCTCATCATATTGTTGCTCTGCGTGCACAATATAGAATTATAACTATACAGTATTCAAGTCCCCGCATACGCAGTGGTGCGGTCTACAACGTACTGCCATCCACTGGCAAAAAGACCACATTGCACCCAAAATCATTCAGAAAAGATGTATTTCACGCTTTCTCAATGGGGTTCCGTCTTGGCGGAACGGGATATCCTTTTGGCGGCCACCAAGGACTTTCCATGAGGGAAAATCCCTGCTTATCTAATGATATGTTTGATGTGCGTGGTATTGGCTGTGTATATATATATATATATATCATTTGTTTATATCATTTGTCTTAATCATCACCTTTGTGCCGTGTTTCTGCTGTTTCCTTACAGGTACATGGGCATTGGCCTGTCTGCCCAGGGAGTCAACATGAACAGACTGCCTGGTGAGTAAGGAGGGATTATGGGACTTAACCTACATCATGTGTGTATAGACACAAAAATGTGTGTTCAATCAGGCAACAGGTGTGACCTGGTCTTTTGTTGTTCACACGGCCACTTGATATGCTGTGTGCTACTCCTATGAGCAATCCCATGTCTGGACTTGCTGGCCCTGGGCCAGAATCCTCAGCCATTGGCTGTACCAAACTTACTTCAGCCTAAGCTAATAAAACACAAACAGACAAACAAAAGTACTCCTGGTTCCATTTGGTCTTGCATAAAGTCTTCAAATGGTGGAAATGTCCCTTTTGAGAGCTGTACAGATGCTCTGTGTAATGTACATGTAGACCACAGCATGCCTTGGCTCAGAACACGAAAGAACACCACTGACTGTGCCTTTGTCAAGCATTATGTTAAGAGCATTGTTCCCTTGTGGGGTTGAATGATGGAGGACTGTAATAATATATATTTCTACAGCAGAGGAGTGACGTTTTTTAAATGGCTCTTTTAAGAGGAAGGATAGGAACGGTGCTATTGTGAGACGGCGCCAGTTATGTCTATTAGCAGTATAGAAATATGTTAGAAATGGCTTCTGAAGCAGTGCCAACTGGGCTGTTTCTATTGGGCCCTAGACATTAGTTTTAAGGCCAATTCAACTATAATGGGTATGAAGGCTTGTTTCCTTTAATGCGTCGGTAGCTATGGCACTCATGTCCTTCTGAAATGATCCTGCTGTTAAAGATCTGAAAGCACCCCCTCTCTGTCGTCGCCCCGCGGTTATTTAGAGGACAGCTTCCAGCAGGTACAGGATTGAGGGGCCATCATGTGGGGATACGCAGGATGAATAGACTACCTACAACTATTGGTTGTAGACTTCTGGGCCGGGGGGAGACTGCAGCAGTACCGTCGATGGGCATGTCCGGACAAGTCACACAGGGTTCTGCACCCCTATCATAGAAGTCCTGGGAGAGTGGTGTGTGTGTGTGTGTGTGTGTGTGTGTGTGTGTGTGTGTGAGAGTGGGTGTGAGGGTGTGTGTGTGTGTGTGTG
>JAOPJL010000162.1:13084583-13112627 GCA_027123545.1 Trisopterus esmarkii | reverse complement strand
AGTCCACTGGGTAGGCTGGTAGACTGATCTATCCAGCACACATCTAGGTGGACACGCCCACCTGTGATGTCAGAAGAGCGATTATCAAAAACGGCTAATCACACCAGACGGCATGTCACGGGACCTTTAATGCATTGTTCACTGTGCAAACGTCGGTGAGGAAGAAAGCTACCTTCTCGGCAGCGTGGCAATAGGCCCTGGTGGGGAAGGGGAGGAACACCGCGTCCCGCAGGAAAGCGAGGTAGGGGTCGAACCCTGGCGCCCGTAGCCCCGCCCCCAGGTTGACGGGCAGGCTGCTCTCCACCAACGTGCTGATCAGCTGACAGAAGGCCCGGGTCAGAGGGTATTCCTCGCAGCTGGACTCGATCTCGTTGAGCTCCACCTGGTGGACACAAGGATCAGCAAGAAGTACAGTCAAGAGCTCGGCAGTTCCCCATCATTTGTCCACAGAGATTCACAAGCATGGTGTTGCGTTAATATACCATCAACTTCTTGCGTTGACAGGTCTGTGTCTACAGCCTGTGAACATTACACAGCATTTTGCTGTGATGAATGAAACTGTTTTCTAGTATACACTCCGAATTTGATGACACAAACAAAGTAAAACAAATGTTCACAGATGTGATCCTACCTCAATGCCAGCCGCCTGCCTCTGTCCAGGTACTCTGACCGTCTGGAGGATCTGGGGAACCACAGCACATCACAAGGACTTAATGACAATCCCAACACACACACACACACACACACCGGTTATCAAGAGATGCGGACACCTGGATATACATGCTGCGGTCCTGCAATAGTGTCATATTATGCAGTAAAGAATAACCAATACAAAAGGAATATCAATGAAAAACTGCCAACACCTGGAATGTAGGATAAGTCTATTGATAACCCCACTGATCAATAAAGAGAGGAACAGCAATGAACACCGTACCTGGGTGTACTCCAGGGACTGCCAGAGGGAGGCAGCGATCTCAGGAGACTTGCCGAAGGCAGCCAGGCAGCGTAGGAGCTCTCCCTTGAGGACGGGGGGCACGCTGCACTGGAGCAAGCCCAGCACCACTACCACCGGGGTCCACTGGGGGTGCTCACACAACGCCAGCCGCGCATTCTCACTCTAGCAAACCAAGGAAGGACACACGCACAAACCATTGCACAGATCTGAAGGGATGGGTGCCTCCGGTCGCGGTTCATACCAAATATGTTGACAAGGAAAGCAAATGTACATCATTCTGTAAACCGTTTGTGTTCAATGTATTTGTTCCAACATATTTATGAAAGTTCATATTTAAGCATAATAAGGAGTTACAGGGAAATCTGTCCATACTGGTTCTTGTTGACAAATGAAGAAATTAAGAAAAAGAATTACAGTAAAAGTAATGCACAAGGCAGCCCGGTGTTGACAGGACGTCACATACCCAGGTGATGATGGTGGTGAGCAGCTCCAGGTAGGAGGTGAGCCCGTCCACCTCTCTCTGGGTGATCCCGCGGGTGGGCGGGTGGCGGTACAGGGAGGCGGCCTCCGGGCTGGGGAGGTCCCGCCGCAGGTTCTCGTGGTACAGCATCAGAGAGTGGAACAGGAGCTCCCAGGACACGGGTCTGCCTGCCATGCCCTGCATGTTGTCCCCTGGGCGGTGTAGAACACAATATCATTAATATTTGCCATGTTTTTACATGCATGTTTACATATCCACTCACTCCAAAATATACGACATGCCCCCTCCTTAGATAAATCTAATAATATTACACAAAACGGCCTGTTTGTTTTGATTTAAACTGCAGCACTATGGAACTTTAGTTCTTTCTGGTCTATCTCTCCCCTCTTGCCCCCCTCCCCCGTGTGAAAGTCTCAGACGGCAATAACGGAAAATGATATCGCTGATGCTGTGGCTGTTAGGACAACTCCAACGTACTAAACGTAGTCACCCAGGGCGAGGCCTCACCATGAGTGGCTCCGTTGGTCTTCAGCAGGCTGAAGCAGTAGTGGGAGCACTGCGGGCCGTTGGCCAGACCCTTCAGCATCCGCAGGTAAGGGATGACCAGGGTGGAGGGGAGCAGGTCTCCCATCTGACGCACAAACTTGGATAGCACCACCTGAAGTGCAGAAACAAACAAAGCATGACGGGAAAGGCGGTCAGGTAAGAGCTGGAAGGCAAGTTTGGTGCTAATTAGTGTATCATGAACAGGATTTTCTGTGATTAAAAGGGAAGAGCAATCACTTATCTCCAAACATAGCAAGATACAATAGCTTTGTGCTAGTTATGCTGGTGAGCCCAGCTCATACCTGTTTATGAGGGGGTCTTTGCAGGGCCATGCCCAGATATGAGCCCTGCAGGTTGGTGTGATGAAGAGACTCCGTGGGAGCCCAGAACTCTAGACCGAGCTCCAGACCAAACGGGTCCTTACTGTAGAACTCACCGATCTGGAAACCAAATGGGGGCAAAGATAGCAAGAGATTGATTACAAACCAACATTTCTACCAGGCTGCTGCTTATCAGACAAGATCTGAATTCCCAGAAGAACTGGGAACTCGCCATTATTTAATTTGATGATAAACTTGAACCTTGTTCCATTGCCTCTATCCTCTGACAAAACAAACATGATGGTGTACATGATGGTTGTACAATCTCTCTTTGCAGTATCACAGGCTGTATTGTGTGAAATGTTGTGCGTAAACAACGCAAACTAACCAGGAACATGAGGTGGTCTAGGTCTTTGCGTAACGACGAAGGGGGCTCACTGCCCATCTGTAGAGACATATACACCAGGCGAGCATCCTCATCGGCGCGGTTACGCAACTGCTTCACCTGCAGAGAAGGAAAACCCCAAAGTTGGCACAAAACCTTCGAATCAACGTAGATTATAGTACTCAGGCTTGTTTAAATCCTAAATTATCAATGAATGTTTGTATTAAAAAATGTATTCCTTAACATGTTACTAACACACTATGACTTGCCTTGATCGGCATGAGAGCCAGAAAGTCTGTAATTAAGGTATGAAGGCGACGGATGTAGAACTCTTCCTGGGTGAACCCTTCACATCCCAGCATGCCCTCTTTCATGAACAGGAAGACGTCTCCCAGGAGGGCCAGGTCAGCCAGAGCCTCGTCTGACTCGGTGAACTCCACAAGGGCTGCGATAAACACACAAAGAAGTAAGCCGCAATGTACAGCCCCCCCCATATACTGTTCATACATTACAACTGTGTGTGTGTGTGTGTGTGTGTGTGTGTGTGTGTGTGTCAGCCGCAAAAAGGAGGACGTACAGGAGCCCTGTGGAAGCTGGGACAGAGCCCTCAAGGCCAGCGCCCACGCAAGCCGACAAACAGCCTGTAGGCCAGGAATCTTCCAGGTCGGCCCGTCCAGCAACCGGCTATGCACCGCCAGCACGTAGTCCCTCTCTGTCAACAAGGGCAGGGCCTGCAGCAGATCTGGACAAACACAAAGCGTCAATGCTTTCCACTGGTAAGTTAACGCACCATTACACAATTACTTTGTCAACAATAAAGTACTTGGACAATTGAAACCAAATACGGAAAGGTTTTGAACTTAACTGAGCAGGGTTTCTGCAGGTTTCAAAATGTCAAATTTAGGACTTTTTGTTTTAGACCTTTATGAATGCAATTTAAGACCCGCTTCATCTCCTTACTGGCAAAGTAAATACATGTATTCACGTCCAACAGAACATGACTACACAGAACTGTGTGTACACAAGAGGTGTAATACGCAATGCTTCATTAAACAAAAAAGTAGACCCTAATAGACAATGTAGACGACTTACAATGTCTGCAGTTAGTGGTTAATCTAACCGTTACCGGCAGCCGCCATATGTCTGAACTGTCAGAGAAAGCTGAATGATGCTGATGTGAACACTGAACAATATCGGGCGATGGCAGCCGTTTGCCGGTGGCTTGTGACAGCAGTGTTACCAACTTCCAATACGACTCTAATGCCGTTATACCCGAAGTTCCAAATTTGAGCGTTTTGTTACACAAGCTGCAGTGCGATTATTGAGCCAGATCTTGTTGAGGTTGCATTTACCCATAGTATATTAAATTAACGTTAACACAAACAATTAGCTATTTTTTGAGACGCCACTAGCTGGGTGTGCTCCAATAAATTCTAACTGGGTTGCATAGTTTGCGTTAGTGGTTATTGGTTCCATAATCCAATACATTTTTTAAGACACAATCCTGTCACAATCGTATTTAAGACATTGTAATGCCTACAATTCTGCTTATTGGAGTTACGATTTTTTAAGACTTTTTACGGACCAGCAGAAGTGATGATATTTCAATAAATAATATCTAGCATATATTCATCTTACCTTCCCTATCTTCGGTTCCTTGCTCTAGGAAGCTGACGTCTAAACAGTACAGCAATGCCATGACCAGAGAAAGGTTTACACTGTCCAATGAGCCATCAGCTTCAGCGGTCACTGTCTCCAGGTGGCCAATGAGGGCCAGGGTGTCATCTTTAGTCAGAGGGGATTGGCAGGTCCATGAAAACAAGCTGTCTGCCAATGCTTGTCTAGATTCCTTGATGAGGTCCAACACCTGATAATGACAAGAGTCCAACTTGTGGTCAAAATGTTGAACACCTGACTACCCTCAGCACAGGTGAGAGTAGTTAAATTAGGTTAGGTAGTTAAATCCTCCTTGTTTAAATAAATAAGTAATAACGTGTATTGAATGGTACCTGTTTCCGGTGCTTCTCGTTGCCCAGGCCTCGTTGTTTCTGCAGACGCTCAAACTCCCGCGTCACGTTGACCTCGGACACCAAGCTCAGGATGCGCTTGGTCAGACCCTGGCTCATCAGTTCATCTGTGAACCGCGTGGTCAAGGCCACAAGCTCTCCACTAAGGGACAATAAACCAGACACACCAGCTGCCAGTTAAACACAAACAATCATTCTATTTTTTCTTTCAGCAAGTAATCAGGTGCATGGTTTGAAACCGGCTGAATTGTGGGGAGAGATTTAGGCAAGACATTGAGGAGACCTTAAATCTGAATTATAATGAATTATACTAAAGCACCATAGGTGACAGCTGAGGGTCTCTACGCCAGTGCTTGCAGTTGTGAGACTAAAGTCAGGCATTCAGTGACATCCGATATCTTCATAATAATGTGATCCTTACATATATGCAAACCTCTCCTAGTCGAGAAAATTGAATCAGAAAATGTAGTTCGGAGGATGAGACATTGAGAGAGGTGGACACATAAGCTACGCGTCGCCCTCTTCGGGCAATGCCAGTGACGTAGAGACTGACGGCGTACCCAAGGCGACTGTTCATCACAGAAGTATAATTCAGCCCTGACTGTGGTCACATACTGATCACCAAAGTATAATCCACCTGACTTGAGGTAACCAATTCATCACCAAAGTATAATCCTGACTGGTTACCTGAGCTCCAACGTGAAGGTCTTGCCTGGGCGGGACTGAATGAGGGACCGCAGGGAGTTGGCCACACAGAGCTTACCATCCCAGTAGAGCAGCACAGCCACCAGCCCGCGGGTCAGTCCCGGGAAGTGTGGCTGCTGGTGCTCCCCTGCAGCAAGGCATGTGAGAGATCATTAGAAAGTAGAAGAAAAGTATTCTGTCCACCAGAGAACCCATTGAATGATAGCCATGATAAAGAAATGAGAGTACGAGAAATGAGTAGTAGTTAAGATACAACCTTTTTCAAAAAGATTAATCACACTCTCTTGATGGATATCAATTCAACAACATTTAAATATGCAAATAACAGTACCTGCCAATAGCAGCTCCAGGGCTGCCAACTCTCCCATATCAAACATGTCACTGAGGATCAGCGCTTCTGTAAGGAGCTGCTCTGGCACCAGTCTTGAGCCTTGTTGACCTTGGATGGCTATGCCTTCTGTGCTGGCTTTACGCACTTTATCCCTCTGCTCTGCACTCTTTGGCTGTAAACGAAGCATGACAGTTTTAGTGTGTAATAAAAATATGTGAAATTAGACACAAATAACTGACACAAAATTCTACTAGTGAGGATGTTTGGGATTTCAATGTCACATACAGGGTTTTTGTACAGAGACAGAAAGTGTGGCTTGTGTTTCTTCAGCTGCAAGTCGAGGAGGTGGACACTCTCCGACTGCCTCCTCATAACAGCTCCCTCCACCGTCTCCCATAGCTCCTTCAGCGGCCCCCACAGACTGGCTCCTAATAGTACAGAATCACACACTGGAACTTGAGTGACGGACGGTAAGGTGTAGAAAAGGACATGCAGATTGCTTGTAAACATCAGATCACGGGGCTCTAAGAAATAAGTGAATGGCACGTTGGTATCTAGTTTGAAGTGTGTATGAAGCAGAACGCAAGAGAAAAAAATGAATACAAGTTAACTGCTAACCTAGTATGTTGCATTAATAAGCGCTCCTCTCCTGACCAACTAAGACAACTTTATTTGGCACTCCCAAATGACTTGCTTGCTAGTAGATTTCTTCCTCTCTTTGATGGGTAAATACAAGTCAGCTGTCAAAATGCAATAGAATAAGCACCAGTCCATTAACGACACACATGCCATATACGATTGAAGGAAGAGGTGCTCATTCATAGCAAACTAACACTAACAACTATGCTAGGCTGTTAGCCTAGCCACTATTGATGGATATTGACAGCGATACATCCACATGTGCTCGACTCAAACAAAACTGAGTGAAAGTGGCCTTAGGAAAATAAACATGTGTGTCTTCATGTGGCATGCGTAGCTCGTGCTTACTGTTTCAACATTGCACAACTATCACGTTAGTTAAATAAAATATCCCATACCCGAATTTACCGCCATCTGCGCCGCCATGATATAACGTTACCGGATTCTGGACAGAGGGGGAAGAGTTGGTGCCAGTATTAAATTCAAACCAATATATGCTTTGAAACTATATTATAAATATTCCTGAAACTTTTCATATTATAATTGATCTAATGAATAACGTACTGAACAATACTTTATTTTCTATGTGTCTTTGTACAATAAATACAATACAGGCGAGGTCCTTCTTTTTTAATTGAAGAGTTGCGGCTGGGGTAATGTAGTTTATATTTTAGAAAGGATGTAAGTCGTTTTAGTTTACATTTGCAGTCCCAGGTGACACTTAAAATGAGGATTGTATTTCCAACACAATTAATTCGGAAGGCCTAAATATAGAAACGATTTTGATTTGTATAAACGAATTCGTAATCCAAGCGGAACCTCTTACTCTCACTTCTTGTTTCGACCAGAGTGACGTTTCGTGTTACATCAAAATATCCATGCGATTTGTGCAGCGTTCAATCTATGACCGCTGTGACATTTATTGCATTTATGTTAAGTTTCCTACACTGTAGATAAAATGGCTCGGGTCGTCAAAGTGTTTAAGACTTTGCGGAATCATTGGAAGAAGTCCACTTTTGCTGTGTGTGTTTTGTCTTATGGTGGACATTGGCTCTATGGAATACATTGGTAAGTCATGCAGTTCTTTAAATCGGAATTATTATAGATGATTAGCAACCTTTATATTACGAACGTTAATCCACAGTCTTCAGTGCTAATCATGTTCTACATAATATGTTTTAGTGACAGCCTTCTGCGAAGGGAAGCCTGCTTAGAAGCAAGGGTAAGAAGGGCGTTTTTTAATTTGTAATGACAAATTGTGTTTTATAATGGTTAAGGATTTCAGTCATCATCAACATTTTCTTACTTTTCATAAATTTTTCTTACTTAAATATTTACCATCACCGTGTTAGGAGTTTGGACGTCAACAGATATCACCACAAGAACAGCTCAGGAAAGCAACTGTTATACTGAACCCTGCAGCTTGTAATGGGTAAGATCATGCATATCTTAAATGATCTTGCTTAACATAAGTTTACCCTTTTATTCAAGCCTTATTCTGATTTTTAATCACTCTGTTTTCCCACAGTAAAGCAATCAAATTATTTGACAAGAATGCTGCTCCAATTTTACACTTGGCCGGTGTGGAGATTACACTTGTCAAGGTAAATAAATAATAGTGTTCCTTTTTCCTTAGTGTTCCTTTTAACGGTATTAATGACATTTCTAACTGAAATATGGTGGTGCCCCTACAGACAGACTTTGAAGGCCAAGCCAAGAAGCTGATGGAGTTCATTGAGCAGACGGATATGTTGATAGTGGCCGGAGGCGATGGTACGCTCCAAGAAGTGGTGACCGGATTACTACGAAGGCCAGATCAAGTATGAATGACCTTGACTAAATGAACCATGATAGTAAGGCTGTCTGGTATAATAATGGAGGAGTAAGATTACACACTTACAGTTCAAGATGGGAAATTAAGGTTCACTCTTGAGTCTTTTCCATTACTGATCTCCAATCGGCTGTATGAAGCTGATAGTCTGCCATTTCTTGCATGTTTGATAATAGTAAAAAAATATGTATTTTAACATGCAAATGAGACTTCGATTTAAAAGCATTTTGATACTTATTACCGTTGTATATTGTTTGTTTATAGGCACACATGTGTAATACTCCAATTGGCTTCATTCCACTGGGCTCTAGCAACTCGCTGAGTCCAAGTCTTCATCTTCTGAATGACAACCGGGTTAAGTAAGTAAATGAGTCGATTGCCATTGAGTCCATTACCAATAGTGACCGCACAATCATTCTCTAAATTGTATATGTCCTGGTTGTTAAGCAATAACGTCCTCTTCCACTAACTGTTCAGACACATCACATCAGCAACACTCTCCATCCTGAAAGGAGAGACGGTGCAGCTGGATGTGCTGGAGATCAAGGTGGGGTTACCCTATTTTTTTTTTATTTTGATTTGTATATTACTTACAGCATTGGCAGTATAACTACTGCCGATGTTATTATGTACTGTATTTTCCCTCTATTTCATTATATTCTGGGTGAAAAAAAACCTGGTTGAGGATTTTGTTTAAGGTAAAAATATGGGTAAATTAAGTTTGATAAATTGTAACTTCCAATTATGTTTAAAAAACAACCTTGATGATCACCTGATTTCCTAAGTTCTAAGTAAATGTTTATGTATTTTATCAGTGAACCATGGGATGACTGTCCTGGATAATCCACAATGCCTGCCTATATGTTTGAATCTTGTGTTTGTTGTAGGGGGAGAAAGAGCAGCCAGTGTTTGCCCTGATGGGACTGCGATGGGGTGCGTTCAGAGATACTGCTGCTACTATCAGCAAGTAAGAGTGTTTAACACAGACAGAACACTTTGTTCAAACACTTAGGGGAGGGTTATACTTAAAATAACAATGTATGTGTGTTTTCCTAGGTATTGGTATATGGGACCGTTGAAGACAAAAGCAGCACATTGGCTCAGTACGCTACGGGTGAGCCCTACCGTCGTTATTCATTTTCAAGATGGAGGTCAATGTACCAGCAGGAGCATAAGAATAAGAAAGGAGAGAGAAACACATTGTAAATGATGCAGCATTATCGAGAGCAATGTTGACTTGTCGCAATGTCTCTCAGGAGTGGCCCCTGGTACGTGAGGTCTCGCTGTCCTACCTGGAGCCCACCCTTCGGCCCGCTGACCTGCCCACAGCAAAGCCCCCGAGGGCCAGCCTGCCGTCCCGCATCATGCGCAGACTAAAGAACTATTGGTCCCCACCGGTGGAAGGTAACTGGATGGATGGATGGATGGATGGATGGATGGATGGATGGATGGATGGATGGATGGATGGATGGATGGATGGATGGATGGGCTGGGTGCTGTGATCATGCTCCTGCTCATAATGTAGCCCCTGTGACAATTTACATCCTACCGAGTTCCCCCAGCATCACGGACAGCGCCCAATAATGTTTTTGTTCTTAATTATGACGCATAAACAAAAAGTGAACACGCATATATGCGTACATATATATAGGTAACATATGTATAGGGAGAAACCTTTTAGTCGACTTTTATACAAAATGTCTTTGTTGTTTATGGCAAGAGCAAGCTGTGTAGACCTTTCAGTTTGTGAGTTTCCTGTCATGAATAAGAAGGGGAGTGTTGTTACACTGGGCTGCATACATTTATTTTTGACACCGTTCAGTCAGCCACAGGACTGTTTGGGAAGGTAAATCACAAATAATAATAGTTTCCCCTAGATCAATCCACACATGACAACCGCTGATCAAACAGAATGACCTGGTCAAACCGGTGTAAGCATGTTGTTTCAACAACCCCTCCCTTGTTTGCATTCATTCAGAACCTCCAAAAGTGGAAGAGCCAGAGAAATGGACAGATCGGCAGTTTTCTACGCTGGAGCTGCTCATTCATACTCACAATAAAAACCCATTGGAGAGGGTGAGTAAAGAAATCATTCAGCATATCAACGTGACATTGACAAGATGAACAACCTTTCCAGCGTATTACATCTTCCTAGAAATGTAATTCTCCATTTTATCATTCTTGTTATTTCCTTAGCGCATTTATGACTCCTTGATGATCCGTGCAGAACCAGAAAACTTCACTGTTGGGGAGTTCATTACTGCTGGGTCAGTAGCATACAACAAACACACATGAAAAGTCAGTAAAAAACTAACGGATGGGATGAAAGATATGAAGCATTAGTATAATGCCTGCGTGTCTACTCCTTCCATAGGACTGAAAAAGAATCGGATCCAACGATATTCACAGAGAACTCCACAACACTAGAAGCCAGTGTTTGTCAACTGAAGCTGCCAGAGGTCAGATTCCTTCAGCCCTTCGAGCATACATGGTTACTGTAACAGAAGTCTCGTCGAATGCGTGTTTGGTTTGCATCCGTTTTCTAACGCAGCCTACTTTCCCCGACACTCGTCCCCACAGGATGTTGGGGGCTTCTACAACATCGACAACGAGGAGTACGACGCCATGCCTGTAGAGGTGAGGCTGTTGCCTCGGAAGCTGCGGTTCTTCATCAACGCGGAGCGCAGGGAGCAGCTTCTCACACAGGCCCAATGAGGTAGCACCCGCCACCCAGTGGGCGGGCAGGAAAAACAAGACGAGGGTGCAAATAAATATCTTATCACTGTCTTTGAGCTTCAGCATAACATGTTAATTGTTTGGTTGCTCTGAGCAGCCGTTGAACCTCTAGCTCAAACCATTAAGTTATTCGATTAAATACATTACTTAAAGATATACTTGTGTATAAATAAATCAAAGGACCAAGTTTTTGCAACCATTAAGCATTAGGATTTATCCTGTTCCCAAATATCCCAACATTGTAGCTCAGTTGTCAAACCATCATCTAATTGAGCACTCTTCTTAGCAAGGTGCTTTATGTAAATGGTAGTATAAAACATCAGAGAGCACTTGTATCCAAGAAAGAGTTTATTGTTTTACAATGGCAGGACCGTGGACCTGGCATGAGATGAAGTGGTTAAAGTGATGACTTACTTGTTCGATACCAATGTTTCATATAGTTTTCCATGTTAGTTTAAACCATTAAAGTTGCTAATGTGAGTCTGGCAAATTGTTCTTGAATACAATCAAGAAATGCGCCTTAACTGTATAATGATGTGTGGTGACAAGAATTGTGCGTTACAAATCTGCTTTGTATTGACATTCAGTGGTGTGGCAAACAGTCAAATACTTATTTACTAATGCTGGTACACATCTGTGAGCAACTCAACAAAGAAGACCTTTTATACAGTGCCGTGTGTTGTGTACTTTCATTCCCTGTTGCATACACCTAAAATTAAACATTCAGTTCAACTGGAGGCAGGTGGGCAAGTGTGAGGAACACTCAAGTCTTAAAGCAAATATTTGACGAACGCAGTAGTCAATCATTTCACAGTAGTTATAACACCTACATTTTCTTAAGGCCCCAGTTAACCACTCCCAATGAAAATGAAAGTGCCCGTTTAAAAAAAACCCACCCAAGATTATTGAGCACAGGATATATATGCCAAAATCCAGGCTGTACTTTTTAATTCTTTCATCCGTCACATGACCCATGACCAGAAGCCTTATTAACGAGGCTTCAGGTCCTTCAGGGTAGTTCTATTTCATTCCCATCCTTCTAGAGCCGAGATATATCGGAGGAACCCATAATAACAAGGGGCCCATCGGGCCATTTCGGAGGACCATTCTCAACCTGCTCTCCTCGCCTGCTCATGACATCACCGGTTCCCCCAGGCACACAAAGGAATTGTTGTCACACAGACAAGTCGCCAGGGTAACTGACGCTGATCAGCAAGCAATTTCCAACAGCAATTCTACAAAATGTTTGTTAAAAAAAAGGGACCGATACATAACCTCTTAGTATAATCCTACAGTCTCACTCGACGAGTCGATGTAATAAAAAGCCCCGCATTCAGTATTTCTTCAGCACATGCAAAGACAACCACACAGAAGACACAACACACTCAGCCACTCCACTTGAAGACGACTTGTTGGCACAGACTATCAATACACTGTGACCAGGATTCTCATTTGTGTGAAATACTGGGCCCAAAAACACAGCACAACATAAAGGATTATAACTCTTTGAGAATAAAGGCATGTTCAATAAGAAAATCCTCCAGTACTGGAGATGGTGCAGCATTCATGATAACAGTGCTGATGATTCACATTCTTACTTAAAGTAAAAATAAAAAATAAAAAAGGGACATCACTGATGACAGAAAGTTAAATGAAAACACAATGCTACACTACAACTACGAACGCCCTCTAGAGCAGAGCCCATAGTGTGCATCACCTGACTGAACAAGCAGCCACTGAGCACACATTATCTCAGCCTCGTGACTTTGCTTTATAAAGAACAGTCATCTTGTGGAGCAGAACATATATACTCTATGATAAATAAGCATTGCCTATCGTATGTTAAATACACTTTTGTATGATTCTATTCCTATCGTTTCTTCTTTAAAGGCCAGTGGAATGAGCAATTTCAAAAAAGACATTTTACTTTCCCAAGAACAGAATGTTTCATCCAAAAAAGAAAAGTTAAAGAAATGTATTTTCTATTAAAGGATGTTAACCGACATCTTAGACAAAGTGTTTTCTTTGTGCAGAGTATTTAAAGCACACACAGAGCTCCATGGCTGTAAATCACCACCACTGGCGGCACACTTCCGTCAGACCAACGACTAATGAGATTAGTGGATGCTAGAAGCGATGCGTTACGGGGGATGACAAGGCACACGAGCAAACCATCCAATCTACTGGAATGTTCCTCCTCATCAACACACGCTGAGCTAGCTAGGATCTAGCACACTGCGGCCCCCGGGGTTCACAACACAGCTCAGCGTGGGGTGGGTGCCGGTGTCGTGAAAACACAAGAAATGTAACGGCGGGTGATTGAAGACGTGACAGGTCGTCAGAGCCGAAGTCAACCAAAGCAAGGCTGCTTACCAGGTAGGTGGCAATCCGCCACTGTATCCAGCAGTGTGACCCCCCCCCCCTCCTTCAGATCTCCCCCAGTATTAACAACGGACTCGGGATGCTCAGAAAAACCAACTGATGTCAATACAGAGAGAGAAAGAGAACTAAGGACATGACAGCAGATGGGAAGCGATGGCCACTCCAGGGTTGAGGCAGTGTCTTATGTGACCGAGGATCTTCTGGGGCCTTGGAAGGCGTTACATATCCAGTGGCCCACCCAAAACCACACACACACACAAACACACAAACACACGAACACACGAACACACACACCATCCAGGTGACCTGGCCCCCTGGCCCTCAGGGACAGCAGGGGTTGTCTATGACCAGCATGACGTCGATGCCGTACACTTCCAGCAGATCCACCAGGAAGGAGCGGTCGCCCTGGGGGTCCAGCCCCATGGCCCTCACGTGCTCGGCGGTCAGGACGGGCTCCGAGCTCGCCGCCACCTCCCCCAAGATCTGGAAGATTCTGTCGTTGAGCTCCATGAAGAACCTAGAGCGAGAGGGTCAGGGTTGGCGCCATTAGACTCGGGTAGGAGCCCCTTTGCATGGAGCACACACCCGTCTAAAGAGTTGAGGACGGGATCCACTTTGGCTCAGGCTTTTGAAACACTCACAATATGAAGAGATCCTCCTCGTTGGATGTGCAGTCCCCCTCCACCTCTTGGGAGTAGAGCAGCATCTGCCTAAAGGGACCACAGCTGTCAGGCACCTGCACACAGCCGCTTCTGGGCCAAACCATCCAACTCCATTGCTCAAATATGTGTCCGTTTTTTGGATGCCTTCATTTTGTGTCTTTAAATGGCACTTGAATTGAATCCATTAGTGCAGTGAATAATAAATCAACGGCTATTAATATATAGATATTTCATGCTATAAATATTTAAATCAGTTTTTTTACACAATACTCATAATAATTTGCATTCTATTTGCCCTCTGTTAACTCCTGTTTTGCATACCTCTGTTCACTCAGCTTGGCGTACTTCTCTCTGTCCGATGCGTTAAGGCGGAGCAGCGGTTGCAGGTCGCTTCGGTGGGTCTTCACGTTCTGGTTGTCCACGTAGATGTCATACAGCTCCTTCTTCTCCTCAAAGATCTTCTCTGTGGTGCCTTTCACACACACATGCACGCACACACACACACACGCGCGCGCGGTGAATGTCAAGTCGTACCAACCCTACCAGGCACAGCTAAAACTAAAAGATATGCGGAAACTCACAAGCCACGTAGGACAGCTCCGTCCTCAGGGCCGTGATGTCAGCGATGTTGACGTAGAAAAACGGCCGGAGCTCAGGCACCGCCGCACCGACCCCCAGCAGAGACACGTTGGAAAGACAGCAACAGCAGTACACTGAGGGGAAACGGACCAGCACATTACAGCGAAGCGTGGCTGTGAGTGTAAACCAAGGATTCTGGTGGTGTGTGTGTGTGTGAAAAGCCTTGGAGTTTGAAGAGTAGTTGAAGAATATTGTAATAATATTGTAATAATATAATGTTCAATAACCACAGCCGGTTATTCTGAAGTCGATGATACATTTTGGTACCTTAAAAGGCTTTCTGTGGGCGTGTTTGTGCGTGTGCGTGTGCGTGTGCGTGCGCGTGCGTGCCTCTGACCTCTGTAGCAGACCACGCCCACCGGGGGAGGGGAGAAGATGAGGATGCGTTTTCTCAGCAGGGCAAACTTCCACAGGACCATGATCTGCTCCCCGAAGAAGCGGATGAACTGGGACATGCAGCCTGCCGGGTGGGTGATCTGCAGCCAAGGAACCCACAGTTACTCATTAATCTATTGGAAGAGGCCAACCAATGGCCAACCAATTTTCATTATGTTAGAATCAAAATAAATAATCACATTTATATTGATGTTTCTACACGCTTGGTGTAACACTATTTCGCCGTTGTCTAACACATAGCGTGGAGTGTGTGAGGAAAAGGTTAAGCGCCGTGCCGTCAGAATGGGGGCCACCTCTGACCTTCATTTCCGGGTGCATGCAGCGGCTGATGTTGGTCACGCTCCAGGTGGGGCAGGAAGTGACCTGTCCGTTGGCCAGCGGCGGGAGGACGGCCTTCTTGTCCTCGTAGAAGGCCTCCAGCGGGGAGTACTGGCCGGGACACCGGAGCTGGAGTCTGCAACACACCACCACGGCGACTGCTGCTTCACAACGCGGTACGCTCACACACGGTGTGCTGGGTGGACCGCGCACACCACGCACACGCACACGCCTCACGGCGCACGTTCAGGGTCATGTGTCCATTTATAATTGAAGGTCGGAGAGTATAGCCGCTAAAATACAAGGTAGTAGCAACAGGCGTTCGGAAAAAAAAAAGAAGTAGATCAGTAGATCCATTACTCACTGCCACAAGAAGTGGCGGTGTAATCCTGACGCAGTCTAGCCTTTCCTGACACAAAGTCTCAAGATCACAGTAGTGAAAAGAATCTATAATTTCTGTTTGTATTCCTCAGGTGAATTGCTAAGCCCGACACGACAATATCTACTTGTATGGGCGGCGTGTTGGACGGACACACGGACACACACACTCTACTGGAGACCCACAGCAGGTCTCAAACAAGCTATAATAACACTCAGTCAAACACTACTAAACACTACTAAATTTGATCATGAATGAGCCGCTCTCTGCAGGGCCAGTTCTTACCCAACCCAACACAACATGCTCCACCACACTCAGGACTACAGAGCATTCTGCAGGTCCCCCACACTCTGGACTACAGAGCCTTCAAGGTCCACCACACTCTGGACTACAGAGCCTTCAAGGTCCACCACACTCTGGACTACAGAGCCTTCAAGGTCCACCACACTCAGGACTACAGAGCCTTCTGCAGGTCCCCCACACACTGGACTACAGAGCCTTCAAGGTCCACCACACTCTGGACCACAGAGCCTTCAGCAGGTCCACCACACTGTAGAGCGTTCAGTAGGTCCTGTGGGTTCATTCCCTCACATGGAAATTTAAAGTGTTTCTTCTGCTGTTCTCCAGGCATATTCCTTTAAGAGTGTGGGCCTTTCCTCTGAATATATTGTTTGTGGGCATTGTGTCCGTCTGCCCTGGCACCTTGAGGTCTGTCTAAGGGCCCTGACAGACTAGATGCCTTGCACTGAATTGTAACCACTCATGTCAAATGTAAGAGGCATCCACTTGTCTTTAATGCAGATTTGGAATATGTTGAAGAGACACACTTCCCCAACCACATGAGAACACATTATATAAAATATGTCTAGATACAAGACCAGAGCCTTTCTAACTAGAATACAATAGTAGTTTAAGCCTCACCAATAATGACACGGCCTTCTTCCACAAGGGGTATGAGATCAACTGGTAGTGTGCAGTGAATGGAAGAGCAGAAGCAGTTTTTGTTCCCTTTCCTGTCCATGTTTTACACTTGAAACAAAAAGGGTTATGGGCTATGGGCAAATAAGCTCCTGTGACCATTGAAAGCTGTGGGACTTAAGCTGCATGTTTATAGATGAGGGAACAGAAACAAGCAATCAAGGACGAAGGGAGGCAGGAGGAAAGTACATAACATAGTGGGTGCAGAGATCAGACCACAGACCAAACAGATTGACAATCAACACAGAAGACCACAAACGGCCTTAAACACACATTCACAGCAGCCAGGCGGACACTTGGGTAAACACGCACCTTACTTGGTTCTCCAGGAATTGCATGTAGCGATACAGGAGGGTGTAGGACGGAGACAGAATACCCACAGACTTCATCCGAGCACCACGCTCCAGCTCACTCTCCACGGGTATGTTGGCAAAACAGGCGAGTCCGAAGTAACAACCTTTACGGAAATATCTACCCGGAGAAGATAAACATTCACGATAAGAAATGTATGAACGCATTGTGCTGTACTACACAAACAGACTGATCCAGACTCCAGAGACCTATATGAGTAGTAGTACACTACTGTTAATGAGTAGTATAGTATAATAATAGTATAATGAGTAGTAGTTTTATACTAATCATAATAATAAGCATCGATAAGCTGAAGGGTTTGGGATAGGATGCTTACATGAAGTCACTGGTGATCCGGTGAGAGCCACTGGCAATCGATTTGAATTCCACTCCGTCGAGATCCATATCCTGGGGCAAGGACCATTCTACCATGTTGCCTGCCATTCGAAAGCACAATGACATATAAATAATGGGAGACTTTATTCACCTACTCCATTCCTGACTTACTTCCTGTATGATTCGAATTCAAGGACGAAAAAGAGAAGTGAGAAATAATGAAAGTAAATCTAACAAGTGACAACTACATTACCTCACATGTCAGACTGTGTTGCACACTACATGCACCGTCATCCTGTTCAAATGAACCTGACACCCGTCAACTTTGTTGTAGGATTTAACAGCAGGCCTACCAGCCATATTACTTTTACCTGATCTGGTGTCGAAGGTAACGACGAATACAGCCACGATTTGATCCTTTTCCTCCCACTGCTCCTTCACCGAGAGGCCGATATGATCAGCATCCAGGGACTTTGCTATATCCCACCCGGGGACAGAGTGATCCACCCGCAGCCGGGCTGGCCTGACATCCCCGCCGGGGACCACAGCTGTTACATTGGGACCCCTTGTGCTAGAGGTGCCCCACCCTGTGCGAGGCGCACTGCCACCCTGTGTGCGACCGTCTGGCGGGGAAGTTTTCTCCGATGCATTTTTCTTCACGGGTGACGAGGGAACCGCCTGGGTGGGTACGGGTGGTGGGATCTCCTCCCAGTCAAGCAGCCGAGCCCGATCCGACTGCTCGACCATGGTGCTGTCGAGGAGTCCAAAAGGCAACGACACGAACTCAGCTGACACAAGTAAAATGAAGACCCGCTCCGAGGAAACAGTTACGGCAATACCATGATTCCCCGCTGCTCAGATTCGGGTATTAGTAAGCGTGTCACATCCACAGAAGGAAGGGCTGCCTCCCCCTGCCACAGCCAGTGTTTTGATGAGGTCACACACTTCCGCTCACGTGGGCTACTTCATAATTAATGAGGGCCCGATTCTTGTGTGTACTTCTTTGTCTTGTGGACTTACTTCAATTAATTTGTCCGCCGCAATCAACCATTCACCGTTTATTGTAAAGTGCATCAGGTCAATTAACGCATTATAAATACAGACATCGGTAAGGATATTGTATTATTATACAGAACTGGTCCGAAACTTGTAATAATGTGAAATCTGAAATACAAAACAAGTAGGCAATATTGCAAGGTTTCACCTGACAGGCATGGACGATGAAACGCGTCAAAAGCATACGCTTTCCACATTTGTCACGTCGACGTATGAATTATTTCTCTTTGGCCAATCGGATAGCGGGAACTGTTAAAGGTGTGGCGTGATTAATTGTTCAGGAAGCAATTAACATACCCAGCGCGAATTTCAAGCGTGGTGGTGGTGGTTGTTCGTGAGTATTATTGTCTTTTTTTTCCCGTTTCTTTGAATACCTCTGAAACTGCAAATTCGGAGACGCTACTATTCGATTGACAGTATGATGCCACGGGGACCATATTGTCAAGCTTTTTGCGCGCTTAATTGTGTTGTTACTACTTTACCAGGCCCCGAAGATGGCGTTGCTGTTTGATGGGATCTCCCAGCAGCTAGAGTTCTGTAGCTCCGGAGACGATGGAAGCAGCAGTGATGAAGTTTTTGACTACTGCCTCTCTAGGATCTCTTCCAACCAGAGTCCAGGCTCTGCGTGTAGGACCCCCAGGGTGAAGCGCCAACGCAGTAGAAGTATCGCTCAATCCATCAACCCTATCCCTATCCCTTACACGGCCTTGACAAATCTAAGGCTCTGTGACTCTCCAAGTACTCCGAAGGTGAAGTTGAAACCAGTTTGTACTAACTAGCCAAATGGTTTGGGCCTGCATGCAGGCTTTCTGGGGGTGGGGGGAAAAAACGTTATTTTTCTTTCCTCAACAGAGTCTTCTATCCAAGTCCTCGGATCCTCGGTCCATCTCCAAGTTAAGAACTAGTCAAAGAGTCCTGCGATCGTCCTTTAAGTTTGCAGACTCTGCCCTGAGCCACAGCCACACTCCTGATGTTAACGTGAACCCCTACACCCCCAGCACCCTTACCAGAGGCAGTGAGCAAAACAAGAGGAAGAATTTTAGAAGTGACGACGATGATTATGAACAGGAGTATTCTCAGAGGTGAAATTGAATCGCATCGCACAATGGTTCCTGACATTAATGGGAGCATTGCTCTTTGTGTGATCTTAATCTGTCAGGGAGAAGTAGTCAATGTGCTTGATGGCAGAAGTATCAAAACAAGAGGCTTCTTCTAAAGGGCCCTATCTTAATCAGTTATTCTTTAGTTACTGCATGTGTACCAATTGGTGATTGACCGATGTTATGACCAGGTTTAGGACAATAAAGCCACGCTGAAAGATGTCTGCTGTTGTCCTACATATCATAATTGTGCTATTTATGTGTCCAGGGCCAGCCTTACTCATGGTTTAAAATGTGATTTAGTAGGATTGTAATCAGACCACCAACACGTTTTGTGTAGGCTCTGCCTCCTGTGTGACTAAAGGCCAAACTCTTCTCAGATTGAAACACAGCCTTGAATCGTCTGACGAGGAGGATGATGAAGCCTTCCTCCCGCCAAAGGTAAATCTATTTATCACTTTGTCAAATAGATTTTCTATTATGATCACATGGACCTTTTTTATTTTTTATTATTATTTTTTTTTTTCATCATACTTTGTCATTTGCTGCCTCCACACTTCCTGGCTTTCTTCCGAAATATTGCCTCCACACTTCCTGGCTTTCTTCCGAAAGATTCAGGGGACCATTTAAGAACACAGCTGTCAGACGTCCACCCACGGCATGAGTCAAAATGTCATCTTTTTTAGGCATGGTTGAATACTGACAAGGCTCTGCTGTTCAAACACGATGTTTGCATAGATGACACAAGATGTTCTGGTGTCCAAAATAATATATTTGAGGTCCAGATGGGTCCTCTTTTTTGAGCTGGGCTGAACCAGTCTCTATGTCTCTCCTTTCTTCATGTTCTTTGTTGTTGTCATAATCACAAGTCTCTCCATCTGGTGGACAGAGGCAGGCTGTCCAGGCCTTCATGCTGTCGCGGTACCAGAGTGAGTTCTTGGAGCTGGAACACATAGGAGTGGGGGAGTTTGGAGCCGTGTTCAAGTGTGTGAAGAGACTCGATGGCTGCTTCTACGCCATCAAACGTCTCCGCAGACCGCTCGCCGGCTCGGCAAACGAGTGAGTCATCGTCGGACCTTGTATAAAACACAGCCTTTGTTACTTGACATTGTTTTAATTGCCTTGCGTTTATTATCTAGACTGGAGCTCCTGGGCTTTAATTAGTTTGCTCTTCCTATATTCCTCAGACAGTTGGCTCTAAAGGAAGTGTACGCACATGCTGTTCTTGGCCATCATCCTCACGTAGTTCGCTATTATTCAGCATGGGCCGAAGATGACCACATGATTATTCAGAATGAATATTGCGATGGTGAGCTGGCGTGTCATTGGGCTGGAATCACAAAATGAAACCAAAAAGCGTGTTTGTCTTGGTCAGCGTCTTGTGTTGCTGGATTGATCTGTTGACCCAGGTGGAAGCCTCTACGACTCCATCGTGAAGAAGGAGGCTCAGGGGGAGCTGTTCTCAGAGGAGGAGCTCAAGGACCTTCTCCTGCAGGTGTCCTTGGGTCTGAAGTACATCCACAGCTCAGGCCTCGCCCACCTGGACATCAAGCCAAGTAATTAGGGTTTTAATGGCTCCTTTTCTATGTTTGGCTCTTTCACTATATACGTACTACTAAACTGTACACTTGATGTGGAAGGTGTATTCTCTTTTGAAATAAAAATAAAAATATCAAATGACATATATTTTAGATTTTGTTTTGTGTTCTACCTCATAAGGTCAAATAATACACTTGCTACTAATGCAAGTGCAAGTCAGTGGCAGTGCTGGCTTTGGGTCCTAATTTGACTGCCGTTGACACTTCCTTTTTTTTAGGCAACATATTCATCTGCCAGCAGAAGGGCAAAAGTGCAGCCTATGAAGGGGACACTGATGACGAAGATGGAAGCTCTTCAGCAGGCGTCATTTATAAAATCGGTATAAACTTATTGTCCATGTAGCTTATTTATTTTATTTTTATAATTCAAGTTTTTGTACCTCAATGTCACCCACTGCATGACATTCTGTGCAGGGGACTTGGGTCATGTGACCTCATTCACCAGGCCCGAAGTTGAGGAGGGCGACAGCCGCTTTCTTGCCAGTGAGATTTTACAGGAGGTAAACTGGACTGTCGTTTGAACATCAGTACATTTACTTCCTTACGTACTTTTGTAAGCAGTGCCTCAAGACCTCTGCATGCTCTTGTTCCTCTAGGATTATAGCAATCTCCCTAAGGCAGATATCTTTGCCCTGTGTCTCACTGTGCTGCTGGCTGCCGGTGCCCCACCTCTGCCCCAAAATGGAGATGAATGGCACAGCCTTAGGAAGGGTCAGTTACCTAGCCTGCCCCTGGAGCTCTCTCCTCCCTTCAGAAGCCTGCTGCAGGTACTCCCTCGTGGGTCCAACATCCTAATTTTCGCTCTTCTTTAGTTTCCACACTGCCAGTCGTTATTCAGAAAGGATTGTACAAGAACAAATGAACCGCCATGGGGAAAGACAAAATGGTGTCCTAATAATGTGTACTTGTTTCTGTTTGTCAGTTGATGCTGGATCCTGAGCCAACCAAACGGCTGTCAGCTCGAGCGCTGTGCAAGCACGTCGTGCTGAAAAAGGAGAAGACGGGGAGACTGGCCACTGAGCTACGTATAGAGCTCAATGTGGAGAAGTTCAGGACAGCCATGCTTGAAAAGTAGGAACCGATGATTTGGTGCAAATGCATCTATATGCTACAATCAAGCAGTGGAAGGCGCAGTGTGTAGAATTAAGTGACATCTAGCCGCACAGACTTGGCAATAATCTAATAATATTCATGAGTCTGTTTTTTTTATTTAGTGTATCATCCCATTAAAACAAGAACTTAATTGTACCAAATACAATGTATAGCTCTATTAAGGAACCTCATCACTTGGCTTCTCGATGACTATACAATGACTTGGTTGGATTAACATGATGGCACCTTATGCAATACAGGCCACCGCAGCTTCTCTTTTGTTAGAAATGAGAGGGGAGGGGGGGGGTTGCTAGATGCTGCTGCTTGATACTACACACTTCACCTTTTTTAAGGCATGGATGGTGCATAGTAACCTTAACTCCTTGTATGCATTCATCATTGAGTGCTACAAGTCAAATGTGTCGGTTAGGTTAAATAATGTTGCCTTTTTTTATTTGCAATAACAAATGGAGAAGGGAATACCTCAAACCATTAAGTCGATGTGCTCTTCTGCAGGGAGCTCCAGGAAGCCCGTTCAGCCGCCCTGTCCCCACAGCAGCTGCTTCCTGCAGGCCTGCAGGGATCGACCAACAAAGGGTCTCTACTGAAAGCGGGGAGGAGGCTGATTGGTAGAAACACAGGCCGATCTATGAGCTTTGGCTGTCCAGGGTCTGCATTTTAATTTACAATAGCGTGAGGATTATGTTGGCCCATTGGATTTGGGAAACGGCTCCCCCTTGTGGGCCATGTCTGTGGTGAGGTCTTGACTGTACCTGGCAGCAGAAATATGTATTTTCCGACTTAATGTGAAACACAGTCCTGATGGTAATATGAGAACGCCATCTCCATGCTTTTTCATTTATAGGTTGTGGCTGGCTCTTTATCTAGAGGAAACCCTTTGCCTACTGATGTCAGACGTCATGGATTTTTGTAATTCTTCTGATGTATGCCTTATTTATTGAAGGCTTGGGTTATAATTTAAACTAGACCGACTTGTATAACAGTTTGTAACACAAGCATGTCCTATTTTTGTTTTACTCTGTAAATAAAATTTTAAGCATTTTATCTAACATGTTTGTTTTCTGTATACTACTAAAACAAATGTCTAGATGAATATTTGTCAGGACAGTTTTGGTCCTCTGCTTGAAAGTATTCATTTGAAGTCAGGCTAGGCTATTTACGGTAAAAGCTTAATTCAAGACATTGGGTAGAATTTATCCTGTTGAAAAGTTCACATAATTTACCAAATGTAATAAAACTCAGGGCTATTTAAAAACTTTAAAAGAAATTCAATCGTAGATGCAGAGCGAACTCTAACTCAAATCGTCTGCAGAATGAACGGGGCTATACCGTCGACCTGCACGCAGCATTGTAGCACATTGTGGGATCTGAAGGATGAGAGAGGCCAAAAGATACTGGCCGGGAATGTGGGCAGACATCAACTATAAAATAATGCTTGAAATACCATCAATGTGTTAACATTAATGTCTGCTGTATTGTAAAGCATTGTCACAGTGCTTTGAATGGTTTCATATTTCTTTGATTTCTAGTTTTCCTTTGATGCAGTGGCCCAAGACCTACCTCAAGCCGATGGGGAGTCCACTCCAATAAATAACATAACATAATTGTGAACGTGAAATGTTAATGGTCTTTAAATATTATGAAGAGTTCTTATGATCTAGTGCACATTATGTTCATAACAATGACATCTGACACACCCCATTGAGCTAATTGGAATGGAACTAATTATAGTGCTGTCCACTCAAGAATCATATATCATATACATTGCTATCTAAATCAATCGATGGATTCCAATATAGGAATATATTGTACAATTCATAGGACATTTGACCTATAGGCAATCTCTCTATACAAAACCAAAATCCACATATAAAGGGCTTTATTGACATGTGAGGCTTTCATTTACATGGCAAAAGTTAAAAAGGCAATTCTCTCTCTCTCCCTTACTTTCTACCATACATTAACATAACTTTAATTATATTTTGCTTTAAATGAACATAATTAAAATAGGTAAACAAAAATAATGATTAGATCTTATTTTTTTAAATTAAATAAGTAAGTTTATTAAATAAGTAAATAATAACAATTTACAACAAAGGTACTCTTCCTACTGTACACACTATCAAAAGCATGCGGACCGCATTCACTGTTTATTCGCCTACTCTCAACAGATCCATTTTATCCTTTCGTTTTAGCAGTCCTATGTCGGTGTGACGTAATGTCTGGGAGAGAGGACCATCGAGGGCTAGAAGAGTATACACAACTAATTTCCTCCCTTTTAGTGTCCGAATATTTTCAGGGGAGTTGAGTATGTGTTAGCATACCCCAACCTTTGCCCCAATGGGTCCGGTGTGTATGTCCGATGTAGAACCCCAGAGGTAGCAGGGGGTAATTATGTGACAGATGGATTATCTGCATGGGCATCAATGAAATCATCAATAAACAATGAGACAATTATTTGCGCTAACTTAGCTTTCATTTGAGTATATTTTTTGATATTTGATTGCAAAACTGGAATTTTGTGTATTGGAAGTGTTCTAAAAAGGGAACTACCATGTAGGCCTTTCGACATATTCTTACCGCCAGGCCAGTAGGCGGCGCGGTCCGCTGACACACGTCGAAGACGAACTACAAGTTTCGACCCGGCGAAGTATCGGTTTGTTTACTCGACTCTATATGTCTGCCTAGCTGTCGAGTTGTTTTGTCTAAAAGGGTGAGTCACATTCACTTTCAGGGTGTTTAATCTCTTCCTCGTTTCATCTTCGCATCGGTCATCTATTTACAATTTGTTTTACTTGAATGCAGGAACGGACGTTTACGGTCCCGACACAGTAGTTCGTACACAGACAGTCGTGAGCGTCTGTTGTTCTAGTTTCTCCGAAGTCCCGTATTTACGTGAAATGGAAACATCGCTAGCTAGCGGTTCATTTAAGCCGTAGCCAATGTTTAGAGTAGATAAGTGTTGCTTTTCTGTTCCAGTGGCTGAGTTTAGCGACATTTGTGGACGAGTCAGCGGTGACCGATGGAGATACTTGGCGGGGATGGTTCTGGAGGACACAATGCCTTGCTCTTCCTGTCCTTTCTGGGACAGGCCGACTGTACCAACCCTGAACTCCTGCGTCAACTCGAAGTACTGGGCAGGGACGTGAAGGACCATAACTCTAATTCACGCTACCAACATGATTTTGGAGAAATTGAGACTGATGGACACAATCTCAGCAACATCAGGGATTATCTGGGAGACCTCCAGCCTCAGGGTGCGTTACAGTTTATGGGAATACTTCTAGATCTTTAATATAAACCTAGTCATATAATGTATGTTTTTGTGTCTAGGCTATTCGTCACGTTTATCAGAATGTTACCACAAAAGTTCAAATCGAATGACTCATATGTAATGGCTCGAAGGTATGTCCTCATTAATGACAACAACAATTAGGCCTACCTGCTGCCAGGAGGGCGGAGTTGAAAGCATACAAAAGTCAACATTTTATAGATAGATAGTTAGAAATATATAGATATATGTTTAGGTGTGGTCAGTTGGTACAGTCCAGGATCACAATCAATAATGTTGTGTTCACCAGATATCCCTTAAACAACCAGCGACCTGTATCTCTCCAAGTGATCCTAATAACTCATGTGTTTATCTAAAGCTAATCCAATCAATGGAGACGACCTGAGGGACGTGATTGCATCACTAAGGGAGATCGCGGAACAATTTGAGCAACGAGTTTTGACCCAGGCCACCGACAGTTTTGCCAAGAAACTGGCTAAGTCTGCACAAAACGTGAGTTGTGAATATACGGATAGGTGACTTTTAGCACATGGGTATTTGTTTAGTGTGTATCTATTCATTATTTCGACAGTACCATTCTGACTATTGCATTCACTTTGATATATATAAGCTGTATACATCACGATTGATGAGCATTGCAATGACGTGGGTGGTGTATGGGTTTGTGTTGCCATTGTTATTCTTATCATTGTACTAGGAACTCCCTAACCAAGGTCTCTTGTTCCTTTACCCGTCAGATGTGGAAAAATCATCTAACCCTGGAAGTTGAATGGGTTGTGAAGAATAGCCAGGGGTTGGACCTTCCCCGGGAAAGGGTGATGATGGCCCTGGCACTGACCTTAGTGAAGGGTGTGTGTGAGAGGATGCCACGATTTCTGAGAGGACTGTTTGAAACCACAATGCAGTACCTTCACTAGAACCTTCGGCCCAGGCTTGTGGTTCAGGATGGAACCTCATACTTGAAAATGTGTTCTACCAATCGACTATCAGGGAACGCTATAAGTGATTTATGAATGTTTACGAGTGATCTCAGATTTTTACTTTGTTATATTTTTATACGTTCTGTACTGTAATCCTTTACTATGGGAAATAAGTATTTGTACATTTGGGACAGATGTGCCCCGTCTTGATACTGATGCATGCAAAATATGTGTAAATAAATAAATCTCACGTCTTCAGTCTTCATGTCTACAGTTAACCCTTTTGATCGAATTCCATTGGCTGCAGAATGAAAAACAACATATTTCTTTGAACTGTATTCCTTTATTTCCACTGTACAACATTGGCCCATTCAGGAATCATAGGTTGACATTTGTCCACAGCATTTGACAGCATTGTCCCTTCATCGAGGTACTAAGAAATACTCTCCCATCTCATGGGAATTTATTCTTTGATAACTTCTCAACTCACTCAACACATGTTTAAAATAACTTTTGGATTGTCTAACCCAATAAATAAACAGACAGCATCTGTCAATATAACAATTGGGGAGTGACAGTTGTTTTACCAAACAAATAACTCTTGACAGCAATGTTGTCAGGCCGAATTAGCGATGTTGTGCAACTGTTGGGACAAAATCCCATCATTGTTTATCAAAGTTTGGTACTTAACACCAGGTGTATTGAAAATGTAATCCTTAGTTGCATTTGGGTCAATAACGTTCTATACTCAGAAGGAATCAGGCTGGTCACGGAACACGGTAGGCACGTTACGGGTTGACGCCAGAAAGGCAGTAATCAGAAATGGGTCATCACTGGCACACGGATGCTAATCGGAAGAGTTTGAGGAAAAGGAAGTCTGACTTTTAAATTATACTAACAAGACTGGAAGTGTGGTTGAGCGTGAGAGAACATATTCTGCTATACACATTTATGCAGTGCTTTTCAAGACCAAGAACCTGCTCATCTTTATGCTGGCATGGCAGTGGATGTAACCCAAGTCTAAATCAAATAATACATATAGGTATTAGATATAAATTGGGTCTTACTCACTAGAATCCACTTTTTGGTAATATTTAACCTTGGACGTCTTGCAATGCAATCTCTATACTGGCCAGTTTTACCAAACTATACCAGATATAACGATTTGAGAAAGAAAATGGCATGAGTGCAAACAAAATAATCAGTGGGCAAAGTATTTTAATATCTTTCAGAGGAATCAAGATTGGCCGATAAATCTTAAGAAAGCCAAGTTGTGTATCCATATTGGTGAACAGCGGAAGCTTGATAAAATATCTGATGACACTAAATAGCAATCCCTCCAAGAAATCCAGACCGCTCACATAATGGTTAGAAAACATAAATCCAAACAACTTCCAGTTCTTGTTCCAAATCGATGGAGACATACACAACGGGGCGACACAACCAAACAGGTGTTCAATAACTGAATAGGAAAAAAAAAAATACAACAAAGACAAGGGAAGGAAGTTTATGTTATCACCCACCCAGGATATTGTGAGGGACCTGGAAACCCAGGGTTTCTTAGTATT
>JAOPJL010000162.1:13041563-13053781 GCA_027123545.1 Trisopterus esmarkii | reverse complement strand
CCGTCCCCTGGTGCCGCCCCCGCGCCCCCCGGGCCCCCCCCCCCCCCCCCCCCGGGGGGGGGGGGGCCCCCCCCGCCGGGGGGGGGGGGGCATAACTGCAGTGTGATGGTGGGCCACACTGCCAGGAGGACTTTTGTGTGGCAGTAAAATGAACCCTTGGGAACGTGCATTTGCGGCAGAGCTGAAGCCTCCACTGTAGACATTGGCCGGGTTGAGGAGGACATCTTCTTGGTATTACTGGTGAGCATGTACGTCTGAAACTACTGCCAGCCCTTGCGTGGACTATTTTATACAAGTTGGTCATTACCTTAGAGTTAAATTATAAATTAGTCTTGAGGTCTACCTTTTAAGACATGCCCTTACAATGATCAAATATGTGTGCAATGTCAGAGAGAAAGGAAAAGTAGTACGAGTCTGAAACCAAACATGAATGAGGTCTAGGTCTAGGCATACGTCCGTCCACATACTTCAATGAAAGGACCCTCGGTTATGTCACATTTCCCCCGGCGGGTTCGCTTCGGACCCAGCAGGCCTCCGCCCCGTAGTGAGGGTGCGGTTTAGCCCAGCTCAGTTATGGCTCGCGTTTCCACCGCCGCCACTACCCTTATGGTGGGCGGGGTTTAAACCACCAGTACCCTTATGGTGGGCGGGGTTTAAACCACCACTACCCTTATGGTGGGTGGGGTTTAAACCACCAGTACCCTTATGGTGGGCAGGGTTTGAGCCGGACGGCGATAGCCGCGCAGCTACGTAAGCATGGTGACCTCATAGCAGCCCGACACAGTGTAGCTTCTAATAGATCCAAGGAAAAGGAAGAACGCGCACAACGAACAAAGAACCACAACGTAGGACGTCCAAGAAGGCAGCAAACTTTTGCGCAACATTTCCTTCATTAAAGCGTTCGCCGTTGTCCAGAAATACCCGGCAGGTTCTGCGTGTGTTTGTTATTATCCCCCTGTCGCATGGAAGGGACGATTCTGTCGACCAATCAGCGGACGGCGTGTGTAGCTCCAACTTGCCAGGACCCTTTCAGGCGTCTCCGTACCACAACAGAGGGGTACTGAGACGAGTACGGCTCAATACCGCTCAGTCCAGATCACGCCCACATTTGGCGGTGGAAATGCAACCTGTGCCGCACTGAACCAACCCGCAAGCTCCGGGGGAAATGCGCCATTAGACATTAAACCCCATTGAGTGGCCGTTGAGTCACACTATCAAGTCATTTATGAGATGCTTTTTACGAGTGACTCAGAAAGGAGCAGGTACGGGACAGACAGCACAGAGACAGGGCAATAAGTAGCAGGTGGGTGGTGGACAGTACAGAGACAGATCAGGAGAGTGGGGGATGGACAGTACAGAGACAGATCAGGAGAGTGGGGGATGGACAGTACAGAGACAGGTCAGGAGAGTGGGGGATGGACAGTACAGAGACAGATCAGGAGAGTGGGGGATGGACAGTACAGAGACAGGTCACTAAGGGGCAGGTGGGGGTTGGACAGTACAGAGACGGATCACTAAGGAGCAGATTGGAGTTGGATGGTATAGACAGATCACCAAGGAGGAAGCCTGCATGAGGATGGGTTACTCAACGATGGCTACAGGTCTAATGTGGAGTCTGTGAATCTAACCAAGTAAAATACATTTCTCGCTGAAAATGATTGGTGCTCGGCACTTCCACACACATGCTGCCCGTCTCCCGCCCATCCATAACCAATACTGTATACATACACACACGACCCACCAGACACACACAACATGGTTAGCAGCTTACAGTCTCCCGCCCTCCCCTGGCTCAGCCGGTCCTAGGGGGGGGGCGAGACGGCAGCCTTAATTAAACTGCTAGAGGAATTAGAGTTGTTCACTTTAATCACCGCGACACAGACTCTCAGGACAACTTTTACGAGCTGTAAACTGCACCGCTGATTGGAGATGTGGTTAAACGCGTGCGTGTGCGTGTGTGTGTGTGTGTGTGTTTGAGTTTGTGTCTGTCTGTCTGTCTGTGTAGGAGGCACACGTATCACGCTACTCTGTTTGTGTTAGCGGTTGGTGTGTGAGACTTGCCACAAGGAATGCGCGTGTGTGTGCGTGGAGCAGTTTGTGAATGTATTTGTGTGGTTTTGCAGAGGGAAGGGCCGGCCTCCTGGAGATTCCAGGCATAACTGAATATCCTGGAAAGTCACGTGACTTGGAGCAAACAAACTATTGAGCTAGCGGCGTTGAGCAGACTGGGGCTATCTCCAGACGACACCTGTAGAACATTTTACATTTATTTCCAATTTCCGAGTCAGCTCAAGGAAGCAAAGAATCCCGAAACTCACATGAATCCATTTCTCTGGACTTCATCATATTTCATAACGTATGAAACTGGGAGAACTGTGCCCCCACCCACACAGAGTGAGTGAGTGAGTGAGTGAGTGAGTGAGTGAGTGAGTGAGTGAGTGAGTGAGTGAGTGAGGCCATGGTGGACGTTGGGCGTAGACGCTAGGCGACCCACATCATTCTGAAGTGTAATTTGGTTTTCCAACCCAGACCCGTGTTGCAGCGGGAGTATAATTAGAGCTGCTGGGAGACAGGAAGGCCGGCAGAACTCTCCGGAGCTGCATTGTGCGGCGGCGGAGCGTTGCGGCGGCCGCCGGACCCCGACCTTCACACCAAACAATGCCCTGACCCTCAGCAGCCCCCGTCAGCACATTTACACCGGCCCTCTCTCCCCCTCGCTGACTCCCCCTCTCTGTCTCCAGTCTGTGGCAGCCTCCCTCCAGGGCTGCTCCCCTCCATTCACTCCTTCCATCCCCCCCTTCCCCGGCACAGTGAGGCCTACCTTCTCGAATGTGTTAATGGGTCTTGTTGTGGTGGTAGATGACAAGGGAGGCATGTGTGCGCTTAGCATTGTCTCGTCCTGGCCCAATAGGTGCCCTTAGTACATGTGCATTGTAACGTGGTTCAGAGCTTCGGAAGGGAGGAAGTAATGCGCAATGAACTTCCCATCATGCTCTGAAATGCAGTATACCAGAGTTGCAATGCAGAGTTCTTCTTGCTTAAAAAGCAATTAATGCTGCTTGATCATGTGCAGCTGTGTGACTGTCAACCGCCTGCATCATTAATGTAGGATGCTGTGAAGTAATTTACATCAGACAAGTATGCAAGTATGCACCTGAGATTGCAATCTTTCAGATGTCTGTCGGTATTGGTTCTATGTGCGGTATGTCAGAATTGTTCCGTAGTTTTTGTGATTTTTTTTTTTTTACGTGTGGTGAAAAAATTGATTTCTGAAAGATCAACTCTGGTTCCGATAGAATAACTTGAGGAACATTTGGAATGTTATTTACATCGGTCCAACTTTTCCGCTGCAACAGGGTTGATGTTGATGAGATAACTGCAGATTGCGGGCTTAATGGCCTAAGTGGCGCCTAAAAGCCAGTCAATCACAGGAGCTGTTCACTGACAAGGGGACCAGCTTGTTTGTGGATGGGCCTTTCTCAGCAGGTGGTGGAGAATGTAAGGCATGTTTAAACTATTGCCCTGGCTCTTTAGATTTTACATGGAATGTAAGGCATAATGTTTAAACTATTGCCTTGGGTTATGTAAGTGAATTCAATATCTGCAGTAAAGGCTATCGATTGTTAATGTGGTATTAGTTCTTCAAGTCAATCTATTAGGGCCTGCCCTGCAATATTTCATTTGCTTGTAACAGTGGTTTACAGTGGCAAATATGGCTGGGCACCAAACCTCAACCTCAACCAAACCTCAACCCCCCCAACCTTTTTAGGTTCTGACCATTTGAGTTTGGTTCTGATGTTGTGTTCTTGAATTGCTCATACGTGTATACATTTGACATTATACATGGGTCACACACTATGGGTGTCTTTTTAAATGTCTTATTTGACTCTCTCCCTCTGTCCCTCATCTGCATCATGCTCCTGCTTCTCTCTGTTCAGCTGCATCATTCATGCTCCTGCCTCTCTCTGTTCAGCTGCGTCATGCTTCTACGACTTTTTCTGAAAAGAGAAAACTGAACTAAGCTGAATTAGGGTTGGGCGATCCTCTCTATTTTCATATTGTCCAATCCTGGTTATTCTAGTTTTGCAATGTATGATTCAAACGCCTGAGGATGGGGAGAGGGGAGGAAGGTTCATCAGCTGCAAGCAGTACGGGTAAAGTTACGTATTAACATTTCTAATAGAGTGAACATTTTATTTCAAATTATAAAATCGAAAAACAACGGCTCCCTTTTAAAAGTTGTTAGTTGTTGTAAAGTCTGTCATTTGTATTACATAACTGATTGTTGCTTGCTATGCTCCTAAAGTAGTCCAAGAGGTAAAGTGATTATTTGCTTATTACTTTTTAGATGTGTTTGTCACATTTTAATTGTGCTGTGTCAGCTGCGTCTTCAAAGCAATATTTTGAAGGAAGCAAAGCGCTACGGGTCTAGGTGCTCTCTATTTATAGAGTAAGTTCTCATAGTAAGTCTGTTAAAATTGCTGAATATCGGTTTAAAAAAATAGATCATCCTTTCATTGCCAATTAATGATCCGATCACAAATTGGCACAAGCCATAGTTGAATAGATGGCATGATTTCTACACATTTAACCCTGTTTTCTATTCTGATTTGGATCTTTTAAATAACGGGATAATCTATCCGGCTAAATTCGAACATGGCTTTCAATCACTATTACATTGCACTTGAATCTGCCAAGACAACAGACGAATCCCATGCAAGGCTGTAAACATGTCGCATCACGCATCACAGAAAATGAAACCGTTTACTTGTCTCCAGAGAGCTTGTTACAGGTAGCTAGCTAGCTTAAGGTTTGACTATTTTACACCACAATGTATAAGATGACGGGATGTAATCTGGTATGAGCTCTGAAAATACATAATAACCTAATCAGTCTGGCAATCAACATTGAATCTGACCTCAACCATCTCTTGAATGTGGAATACAAATCGTTAAAATCAAACAACAGATACTGGGTTTCCTGATTTAATAGGGTTACACTGAAGCACTCTTTTGTGCACCAGTCTAACCAAACATGAAATATGGAGCATAATCCCACATCAAATGTATGTTGAGAGACGCCTTGAATATTATTATCGTTTCTAATGTCAGGTTAAATGTGGGCTTTTATTGTGGTCTTGCAATTGCATCACTGCTGCTGTGATGCGAGAAAAATGTTAGACTGACAAAGTTTTATGGTATGGTGATAGCATGGTGGAAGGAAAACACAGCTAACTATCTGTGGGGTGAGATCCGGTGTGGCTTTCTGCCTCAGCCAGCTATGGGGTTTCACATGATTCTGTTGTTGTCCTTCTCCAAGCTCTTTGCACCATCTGCCTAATGTTGATCTCAGCGTTTCAGCCCCCGACCCCTGCCTTCTCCAACCACCTTGCTCTGGGGGGCTGTTTCTCTCTCTTCAGGCCCAGCAGGCTAAATGTTAACGATCTGTGTATGGAGGTGCATGTGGGTATGTGTGCGTTTGTGCATGTGCATTCGCATCTGTTTTGGCAGTGTGGGAAGATGAGACCTCCGGTTTGTAAGCAGACAGTTAATTCCTAGGAGGAAGCTGATGTTTTTTTGCCTCTTGCCCAACCATGTGTGGGGACAGGCGGTGGTAGGGTTGGACAGGCACCACTGGCCTGGGTGGCCTCTCATCTCCTGTGTTTAATGGTCCTCACCCACTCAGCTAGCCCATGCAGGCTGAGGCAAAAGGCTCTCCGGTTCACTGTAGAGAATCTACCAGGGAGGATCGGCCCACTGTCAGTCTCTCAACGGCCCCTGCAACAACCCCCCCGTGCCACATACTCTCATAGCCCCACCACCTGTTCCACCTGGTGCTGACATTGACTGAAAAAAAACAACTGACAGCAGGAATTAAACTCTAACATAGAGCAAGCCTATTTGCTGAATTTGGTGTCTGTCGTTTATCTGCACTGACAACCAGTTGTCATTCCTATCCAAAGGACTAAAGGACAAAATGTCTATTAGTGATGGGTCTTTTGCGACCGAATCAGTTCGAATGAACGACTGTTTAACAAGAACGAACCGTCCTGATTCCACGTTTCAGTTCTCTCTCGTTCGTATCGTTCGTTCTCCGATACTCGACTCCCAGACCCACCCACTAGTCACTGACTCGCGAGTCGCTGTTTGTTCACTGACTGTGTTAAGTGGTGAAGACTCGAGGACTGAGACGTCACGAGAACCAGCCAGGCAACAACATCGAACATGAAGCGCACCTCAGCTGAAAGGAACTTTAGTTAGTTAATGTTGTGTTGATTGATGACCGTTTGCACCATTGCTCAATCGTGATTCATTTGGGAATGAGAACGAGGAAGGAGCCGAGTCTGACGACTCAGCTGAGAACCGTGCATTACCTGATTCACCGCTACCGGAAACACGACAAACGAACCATTCTGAGCGATTCTTCTTGGTGAGCTGACCGATGCAAACAAATCATGAAATCCATCATTGATGTCTACCTTGCCTTTGGCTATGGGACGTCTTAAGAGTTTCCTGCAGAGTGTCAAAGGAACACCAGTTCTTCCTTTACTGGTAGTAATGCAGAATGGAAGGTTTTTGACGTTTGCCGACCAGATTAGTCCTCATCTAGACCAGCTAAGAATCTGGGGGTTATTGCCAATTATCCCTTTGGTAATCAGTTCACACCTACATCCTGAGGAAGCAAGGATACTTTCCTGTGCTGTGTGTATGTGATTGTGTGCCCATCCAGGCACATGTGTTTGTCATGTGGCAGGAGAGGTGTATGTGTGAGAGAGGGTGGTGTTGTCAGTTGATTACTCCTCGAGGAGTCATGTGTGAAGTGGGACGAGGTGGAAAGGGAATAAGAAGACAAACAAAGAAAGGAAAGGGATGAAGAGAGAGTAGCCGTCTCCCACACAGCAACACAAACAAGCCTCCCTTCCCCCCCATTACCATGCAGCCCTTCCACACGTCCTCCAACTGCTGCTCCAGATGGAGCCCAGAGGAGTTGTTAACAGCAGAGCATGGAAAGGGACTCTTGTGAAGCTCTGCAGAGAGGCCAGGCCCCTGATACCACAGTGCTCTGCGTTCTGCAGCAGCTGTGGCATCATAGATACAAGCCGTCCCCCCTCCCCCCCCAATCCTACCACATCACTTCAGATCCCTGAGGCTTCTCTCCTCACAGCGTCGCTCTGACTCTCACTACTCCCTGTTACCAAATGCAGGTGTTCTTCAGCAATACACCATCACTACTACTACACCATCGCCACCACATGAGTGTGGAGTATCTTCAAATGTTTTGTTCTATGATTCAGATCACACTCCTATCCTTTACCTCTCTTTGTTGCTCGCCTATTAGCTCAAATATGCAGGTGTTGGTGGTTCTGTGTCCATGGAAATGAATTCTTATTCTTATTGGTCGTCAATGACCATGGCCCAAAGGTCACGGAATGGCCCTATCCAGATGTTATACCATGATGTCTGAAACACAATACTTTTCCATGATGAACTCTTGTAATGGAATTTCACTGCCTTGCTCATTATGCAGATAGCTATGGCAAACACATTTTCAATGTTTCCTTTTGTCCTTTGATATAAACCTGTGGATTAACGGTTGTTCCACAACATGACCACAATTGCATAGCATGTTTAATGAATGGTGGCGTCAACGGCATACAAATGATATGACTAATATACTGCGGAAAGGCATTTGCAGTATAGTGTGGTCACCTCCATCCCTTGGTGTTTCTGAACGGGCTTTTGCACAGATTGTAATGCTCCACATGGTGTTGGGCTGCTGGACACTCTAGGGACCCATAATGGTTGTCTTATAGGCGGAGGCTATACAATCAGAAAAGTATCTGTCTGTTTTATAAAAATGGAGGATGCTCCAAGAAGTCACTAGGGAGTGTCCATCTGCTGTGTATTGCTCCTAGGTGTCCTCATGTTTTCTTGTCCCATATAAGCGCTGTAGTCATCTGTTTTCTAGGCTAGAAGTAAGCAATTGACATTCAGGCGTAAAGCCGCACTGACACCTGAGGCCGTAGCTGGACACTGGTGCTCTCATGGCCTCAGATGATGCCCATACCCTTTCTACTGGAGGAAAGTCACAGGACGTTAATATGGTTGGCATCAAAGCCTCTTTATAGACGGCATGGCCTTGCCTTGAGGCTGGGTTACATGGTTACAATATGGTGACGTGTGTTTTGGCCACAGCTGTTTTTCTTCAGAAGGGCTTACACCGGCTCCAAAAGCACGATCCTCGTATGAGGATACAAATGGATGTAAATTATGTGAGGATACAAATAATTGATTTGTATCCTCCAAAGTGCAGAAGAAGGCCATCCTGCAAGGCCTCTGCTGGTTCCAAGTCTTGTTTAAATGTGTCCTTAAGCCAGGGTAGATCCCCACTGGAAACACAGATCTTTCTTTTTTTGGTTTATAACCATTTTAAGGAACTATCCAAGATACCATCATTATTTTTCCAAGCTTGGAATGAGGTGTTTGGTCAGCCCTATGGGTGATGATTATGAGGGACGAGTAAATGAAGAATGTAAGGGAATACACACCTATATGTAGAAGACTACATCTACTAAAGTCAAAACCAATGTAAACTAATTGTTTATATATCAAAAGCCAACACTGTATGTGGTTTTAAATGATTGCACTTATACTTTCGCTCGACAACCAAACCCAAGGTGTTGAACATGGTGTTGAGCTGCTTCTGTATGAAGGATACCGACACTAGCCTTGACTCTGCCTCTAATCTTTGTCCTGTACGATAACATGCAAGCCTTGTTCACTTTACTACCTGGGAGATGCCTTGCTTCATTATTAGTTTTCTCTCTAGCCATCTGCTTATCCAGTGTCCTTATCTAGGGCGTGATGAGGCCTATTGATCATTAACGGAAGCATGACTATAGTCATGATCTATGGGGAAGCAAAGTAACTCTGTACTGTGTCGGCATTTTATTATTTATTCTATGCTCGACAAATCTTAGTTGATAAAAGCTCAAATAGCTTTCATTGGTCAATTATGTGCTGGATAGTTCAAAAGCTGTATTGCCCAGCTAATTTACAAATTGTAATCATTATTGAGAGAAGTTTTATGTCTGAGCAGTATTCTACCCATAAATTACATCAACCCAGTTATATAGCTGTGACCATAACGGCCAGCTCTATTGTATGCAGATGTTGCATGTGTGATCATTTAAGGGAGCTTCACGCAGGATATTTCCAGCTGCAGTGTTCCGTCTTTAATCAGTGCGAGGGTTAAAACCCCCGCCCACAGAGGATTGGCCTGCTGGGAGGTTGGCTTTCAGAGGGAGCGGCACATGTACCACATTTATTCCCCTTCCTTTGCCATCTGATCCTCCGAGTGGCACTTCAAAGGTGGCGCTGGGTGGCGTTAATCCAAGTGCTGGTCGGCTCAGTTCGCTCGCACCAATCACTCCGCGTTTTCCGGCACTCTGCGCCCAGGCCCTCTTCCTCCCCTCCCTCATCGGCCCTGGCCCCAGGCGTGATCAAAGCGAGGCTCCTCTCTGATGGATGAGCCCTCTCCGGCCCACAAGCTGCTTGACGGGAGACCAGGAAGTGGAAGAGAGCGTGACACAGGATCTCTCAGGATCTCACCCACTTGTAACATGGCCATATACATAAAATACCCCCAATGGCTAGGCACCGCCGTCTTCCAGTGATCCATGGTCATCCACAGCCGGTGCTTGGGTACACTTTGACCTGGGAAAGGGACATTTCTCAAGGATCTGTTTGAAGATCTCTGTTAAACCTCAAGTATGGGCTGGTATCTCGTTGACTTTTTTTGTTTATGTCTACTTGAATGTTCCTCATTTAGTATAATTCAGTACTGACCCAGCCCAACAGTCCTCCGATGGAATTGGAAATTCTTACTGTGCTGGGACGGGGACGGAAAGGGCCATTAGAACCTGTTTTACGAGCTACTGCAAGTAGACTGACCACCAATAGCTTTTTGAATTGGCCATTAAAAAGTGCTTAGGGGGCTTGATGAGCTGTGCCTTGTTTGAGTAATGACTTAACCGTTGGGTAATTTCTCGCCACATACTGCCTCCTCTGGTTAGTTCCTGAATGGTGCAACCTTTCTGCTGCGACGTTCCCTTTTTATATTCTTATAAACTATCACTTCATGTTCAACATTGTTAGATCGTTTATTTTTTTCAGTGACGCATCACAGGATAAAACCAATCAGCACTTCTTAAACATCCCAGGTTAACTAATGTAACTTTGTGCAGGTTTAACTAATGCAGCTTACCATCTTGTTTCACTACTGCCCCTATTTTATTTTACAACCACATTACCAAACATTTGTCGTATCCTGCTTTGCAACGTGCCGTTCGGTCCCTCCTCCTGTTTCTCATCATGCTGACTTGTTGGCTCCTGGCTTCCGTCTCCCTCGGAGGCCAGGAGGAGTGGAAGTTGACCTTTGAACTCTCCAGGGATCCTCTGGAGAGGGGCTGCAGTCTGCACATAGAGGGGTTACATGCGAGTGCAGAGTGAAAAAACCTCCCCTATGTGGGTTATTTTCAACCTATAGTACTCCAGCTGAATTATTGCCAGAAGACAACCATATCCTGGAAAAGGGACCATTCTTGTACTGATGTGGGGTACTTAACATTTATACGTCTGCAGTCTCCACCGCCTGCTCCCTCTCATCAGTGTCCTCCCCATTAGGGCCTTGAGGCTGTCTTTGGGGACAGCAGTGCATTCTGGGAAACCCTGTGGTGTGTTTTTCGGGGGGGGGGGGAGGGGGGGGAGGGGGTGGTGGTTACCAGGAGGGGCCCGAGGCTGTGATGTGGCTCTAGGGTTCCTGCTGCCTGCTGTTTCTCCTCGGTTCTCCCAGGGCTTTAGAGTTTGCTGTGGCCGTTATTACCGCTTCATAAAACCTCAATGGCTGTCACACAATGCATGGCAGGAGAGGGGTGGGCTGAACTTGAACCTTGTCTCCAGTCAAACAGCCAGCGGCGAAACCAGCAAACCCTTGCCAGAACGCTTTGAAATTCCTTTCCACCCACCTGCTGACTACCTTTGCCAGTCTACCTCCCCTTTGGTTTCCAAGACTACTAAGCTTGCCGCTGTGAGCGGTTAGCTTTTTTTTTGGGACTTAGGTGTTATAAATGTTTGACACAGACAGGAACTCTGTGGCTTCGCCTCACTAATGTTCCCCTCAATGAGACATCCGGAGTGTTGAAAGCTCTATCTATTAAATGTTAATTCGTTTTTTTTTTTTGGTCTAATCCCGCATCCAATTGATTAATAAAACTGGATTTTCACACTCGTGTTCACACATGTGAAATAAATTTTTACTACTTAATGCTTCGCCCTTTTGTGGCTCTATTTATTTTCTGACCGTTGCCTTTCTGTGTTGTAGGAGCTGGAGAAAGCCCTGTCGGAGCAGGACTTTGATTTCCTGGGTGACCTCATCGCCTGTCTTTTACAGGGATGCTACCAGCGCAAGGACATCACGTAAGCTGCCACCCATGCTTTACAGGAAAACTGAGTCGCCATTGTTGACATATCGTCTAGGTGGGGTTGTAACTCCTCGGCTAATCAAAAGGGAAAAGCTGACAAATGTACCGTCCTCTGTGATGAGACTGCCAGAGAGACCGGCGTTCCCCACTGTGTAGGATGGGGGGACAGGGAATTAAGACTCTGCTGAAAGACTGAACCTTGTGCTGAGATTAAACCCGGATCTGTAGCTCCTTTCTTGTGACGACAAGCAACACTTTGCGTCGCTATATATTACACTAAATTCTCACATGTTTACAAATTGACATGAATGAGTAATCACAACTGTGACAGAATTTGACTTTTATAACGTAAGGGTGTCTTCTTATGTTTAAGTAAAACATTGGAACTAATTAGAAATATGTGCAGAGCATATTTATTGCCATGAAATATGCATGCAAAGATACCTATCCATAGCTGGCATTAAGCTTATTGCAGCATCCTTCTTTGTGATAATGAAGGTAGGCACACAGAACCAACTCGCCAAACCAAAACGACTGTTTGGGACAACAGCTGCAAAGACATCAAAGAGCAAGCATGGCTCTAGAAGGAGTCAAATTAAGCTCGGGCCGCCTTTCAAAACGTCCTCATAAAGAGCCAGGCCAAAGATCTGCTTGGGTATTCAGTAGTTCAGGTGGTTGCTATTCAGAGCTACATTGGGGTTTCTCCAGGCGCGGGGGGGGGGGGGGGGGGGGGGGG
>JAOPJL010000162.1:12954039-12961647 GCA_027123545.1 Trisopterus esmarkii | reverse complement strand
CACACACACACACACACACACACACACACACACACACACACACACACACACACACACACACACACACACACACTACATGCACATTTCAGGCAAAACATGTCTTTCCTCCCGTATGCCCTGAAAGGGCAGGCTGACCTACATGCCCCCCCCGCCCGGTACCCGCTGGTACCAGACTGATAGCCAGGAGCTTCCTGCATACCATCAGATGTCCGTGTGTGTCTCCCCCACGTTACAAAGCACAGACACCCACACACAGACACTGATGTGCAAGATAACCTAACAAACACACCACATCTGTAGTACAAATATAGTAAACTTTTTTCATGTTAAGGCCCGAGCCAAAGGCCACAAGTCCCAACGATAGGAGTCGTTAGATGTTCACACAGTGCACACACTCATTCGCAAGAACAGGAGTCTGTCTGCTGATAACACTCGGCCACAGCCCGGAGTGTTCAAGGTCAGGCAGGTGCACTCGGGAAGCCCCCCACACCAGCCTTGATACACACAGCTCGTTAGAAGAAACACATAAGACTGGCACACACAGAAAAACATCACTCATTTGAAGCAGAACTTCCACGGAGGCGAAGCTCCAGACGACCTCAGCGCTGTTAGGGACTTAGATATTTTTGCTTGATCGATCTCTTACGCTTTATAACTCAGTATAACCTTTGCTACCTTTCATAAATAAATCCGAGGCCCTCGTGCCGACAATTTTATCTCCTCTCCGTCTCACTTTATCTGTTCGAGTAATTAGGCAGACTATTTTTCCCAACAGCAGTCAAAGGAAAAAAGGCTAACTAGAATATTAGTCAACCCACTCTAACCCCTCAGTGAAGCTGACCCACATAATTTGTGTAATGAAAAATTATGATTAATTAATTAATTAATAATTAATAATTATTATTATGTGCTTGGTAGTTTTCTGCTCCTGAATAAGGCAGAGATCTCCTCCACTCTTCACTCTTCATCACCTTGAACTTTACACAATGTCATGATTTGTGAGCTGAGCTGGCAACGTACTGGCGGGTAGCTCTCTAATGTGTACTCACAGGATGGTGGAGATTTTCTCCTAACAACCCCTATATAATTATGCCCCAGAGAGTGAATGGAAATTATTTTGCGTGTCTTACAAATGTTTTTTTTTTTGTGTTCTGCATTGGTTCAATTCCACTCATTAGACTGTATCGGTGTTTACATTCCACAACAATCACCTGCTGTGTCTGCAGTTTAATTCCTATAGCTACTCTATCAATCCAAAGAATCAAAACATGGCAGACTGCGATTTATTGTTTGTTATTTATCTCTTTTTTTGAGTGTGGATGTCAAGTAAATTGGTCCAATAAGTATTTCTAGGGAACCCCCTATATTAGTATGTTACACAATAAGCATTGTGCAACACTTTTTCATTAATCCATCCTATTCATTGTTCCTGTGTGTGTGTTGCTGTCTTCTGAAGAGAATTCTCATCCCATCTTCAGATATTGCATCCGGGTATACAGACACTGGATCTTCAATGTTGTCAAGTGTCAGACCTAGCTCTGGGGCGGATCTGTTGCCCTCGTCTGAAAACCATATTCCTAAACAACACTCCAGGGATCACCTCAGAAGGTAGGCTTTACTTGGTGATATCATGTATAACCGTAGTAAAATGTGATGGTGTTTGTGATACATCTGGATTTTATTGTCCTGGTCTGAAATATTCATGTTTTTTGTTATCATTGACAGCATTTAGTAGGAATTTGCATGTTCTGTTCTTTTAAATGTATTAATTTTTCTGATATTACTGTTATTTAAAATGTATTTCTGTGTCTGTTTGATGTAATTAGTTCCATATGTGTAATAAAATGAGCAGGTCCGGTCAATACATTATTAAGAAGATTAAAAGAAAATATCAGACCCAATTGCTCTTTAAAACAGCAAATTACAGCATGAGACATGACAGATGACAGATAAAAAATGAACAGAAGCAAAAGCATGCCTGGGAACCAATGTGCACAAGGCAGTGTCACCCGGAAAGATTCTAAAATATTTTTAAGACAAAGCATCTATGGTTTGTTCAAGGGCAGAATACGCCCCTGGCGTATGGAGTAAGCCTCTGGAGTCTATAAAGTCATCTTCAGGTCTGTAATGACAAAATATGTCGATGACACATGCAGGACAGTGTGGACAGTGGAGAGTGACCCCTGGGGACAATTTTTTGTCCCCAGGGGTCAATTGAAGGCACATAAAGTAGCAGCATTACAAAGCACAAAGGTTAGGTGCAAACATACAGTAGAAACAAAAACAAAGTGTTTTTAGTTGACAGATAGTATACACATACAAAAAATAGATCAAATATGTACAGTGTATGTTGAGTTCACAGAGTTCACGGGAGTTCACGGCTCTGTGTGGGGCGGGCACGAGCCTGGGGTGGGGGGGTTTGGAGGAGTTGAGGAGGTGGACAGCCTCGGGAACAAAGGTTGCTTTCTCCTCTGTCCTGCAGTTGGGGCATCGAAGTCAGCGCCCTGAGGACAGCCACTTAAAAGCGGGGTGTAGAGAGTGTGAGACAGGGACGAGGACATAGGATATGAGACAGGGACATAGATAAGCTGGATGATGGTACGTGTTACAAATCTCAACAATGGCGAAAGCGGCAGAAGTTGGTTGATGGTGAAGCCATGTATGGGCATTGTTTAATAACCATCCTGGCTTGGAGCTTATGGGAAGTGTGTCCCAAAGCCGGAAAAGCAGTTTCTCTGCAGACCAGCTCGTCAAGTACTAAATAAAGGTCATTCCGATTCTCTCTTTTTGTTAAGAGTTTAAAGGTTTTATTCACTTTGGGAGGATATGTTTATACCCATGATCTCGCTAGCTTGTTTAAAAATTACTTATTTTTGAATTAGTAATTCAAACTGAGTTGAGAGACTACTCAACATGTTAAAACATAATTTAAATGGATTTGATAAAAATAATTGTAAATTTGATAAAAATAATTGTATCCACCATGAAACTGCTGAGCACAGCAGGAAGCCTTGAACACTGATTACCCTTCCAACAAACAGCATCCATGTTGTCCTGAAAATGTAGCTTGTTCCCAAGTGTAAAGCCGAGGTATGTGTACTGAGCAGCAGTCTCCACGCTCAAAAGCTATGCTCCGTTTTAAACTTGCTTTGTGAACACCAAGCGGCCCTGGAAGAACGTTTCCTGTTTCTCTCATTGCATGTTCACACCTCGAGTCGATCTGCATTTCTTCCTATTGTAGGCATTCTTTCTCTGGCCTCCTCCTGCCCCTACCTCCAGAACGTGGACCTCAGTGACTGCGTGGGCGTGGCAGACGAAGCAGTGCAGGCCCTTGCCCAGCGCTGTAGACGCCTGCAGGTCCTTTCTTTGAGTGGATGTCCTTCTGTGGGAGACGTTGGTCTGCAGGCACTGGCGGAGAACTGCAGCCTGCTGCACACACTCTTCCTCTCAGGAACACGGGTACACCTCTCCACAGTCCCTCAACGATCACATGGCGCATTTCCACCGGAGGGTGCAGGTCGGTTCAGTCTGTGTTTGTTTGATAATAACAAACAAACACATTACCCAGGAGGTATATGCAAGAAGACAGCAAACTTTTGCGCAACATTTCCTTCAATAAACAAAGCTTTCGCCATTGTCCAGAAATACCTTGCGGGTACTGTGTTTGCTTGTTATTAGCCCCCTGTCGCATGGGACGATTCGGTCAACCAATCAACGGACGCCGTGTGTAGCTCAAACTTGCCGGGACCCTTTTAGGCGTCTCAGTACCCCAACAGAGGAGTACTGAGAGATGAGAATGGCCCAATACTGCTCAGTCCCGGTCACGCCCACTTTTGGCGGTGGAAACGTGACACGTGCAGCACCTTTGCAGACTGAACCGACCCCCACCCTGCTGTGGAAATGCACCATAAATACACTCTACTCTACTTAGACTATGGCCCTTGTAAGTCGTTCCGCCAATAGGGCCCTTAAATCTGCCCTTTACCAACAAAGATCCTTGATCTATCCAACCTTTTAATAAGCAGTAGCTAAGGTACCTCAGGTACATGTGCATTTAACCTTTTTACCAGGTTGTGTACCACTCCTGGAGGCTTTTAATAAGCTTTTCCCTCACAGACTTCACAAAACTTCTTGGTGGTAGGAAACAGCCTAGGTCTGGATAATTCCAAACTCGCAGCACTTTTAAAATGAGAAACATTATCAGCTTTTAACTATTCTGGCTGCCCTGCGGTTGTCATTAAATTGGCCAGGGCTGAGGCAACTTGCCCATGCAAACTGAATAGATAAGGGAAAAGGATAAGAACTGCTGAGCGTTATTTGAGTTTTATGTAAATATTTTTTATTTACTAGATTACAGATGCAGGGATCATTGGACTTGTGAATGGACTGTGCTCCAATTACTTGTGCGTAAGTAAACATTTGCTTGTAATCACTTACATAATTTTTTGTCACGGCAATGTACAAATAAATGACGCATGTTGTAGGAACTACAGGTGGCCGGATGTCCAAGCCTGACGGATGAGACGGTGAGGGCTGTCTTCAGAAACTGTCCCAAACTCAGACGTTTTGTCTTCAATGATTGTCCTCACATCACGGGTACGTTTTCATCCACCTCTTCACCTGCAAATCCAAATCCCACAACTCGATACCAATTGCGATGCTCATTGACATAACAAAGGAGACTTTTTAAATGGGAACATTTATATTTTCACATTCCGTTTCCCTTGCTGCCATTTTATGTTATGTGCCTGTTTTCATGAACCCCTGGGGAAGGTTGAGGATCAAGAGATCCAATTGATAAGGCACGGCATTTCATTAATACACAGGATTAGATCTTATAATCCCTTGTGCCAAAATCCAAGGAAAACACATATTCAGAAGCTCCTGCCCAAACTAACCTTGCAAGCACGCTGGCCACTAAGCTACCAACCAATGGTGAAAAACACAACACAAATGGCCCATCTAACAGCAGTATGCAGTATGCAGCATGTCATTGGGGTTATCAAGTGGGCACCCTCTTTCACTGATGTCTCGTTAAGTTAGGCCCATGACACCTCCTGAGGGCTTATTCTCTAGTACTTTTGACGAACAATTGATGTTCCACCACATCTTTGTAAATGTTCTATGTGTTCTCTAGCCTTCAATAGCCTCTTCACAGCCAAGGGGATAACCCTAGGGGAGGACCTCTTTGGCCCCAGACAGATGTTGTAAATGTTTTTAGTTAAGAACACAAAATCATTAAATGCTAAAGAAATGTATTTTCTGTAAAAAAATATATATATTTACATTACTTCAGATATACAATAACCATTATTCATTGGCTCTTCCCTATTCAGGTCAGATTTGGTTACCACTGGACGACATTGGTCAACGCAACATTCAAAATCTGACTTGGACTGTGTATTAGAAACACTAGTATTACCCTAATACAGAAAATATAGTGGTGTTGAAAGTTGTGTCCAATGTGTTTTATTGGAGATGTTACTTTATATTGACACATTGCACTAATATGGACTGTTTTCTTTGCTACTGATCAAATCTTGTTCATATTAATAAGTATAACACTAAGTATAGTGATGAAAGAGGCTGTGGATACAGTTCAGTGTGGCTACCTCCTGCTGCTTTTTCAAAACTGCAGTGGGATATTGTTAAGTTTAATAATTTAATAAAAATATATTTATTAAAGAAACATTGTATTTTGTTATAAATCATATTATGGGAATTATGAGAATGAAAACACCTTTCACAAATTAAAAACACTCACATTCTGATGTTTGCATGTATTAAGTATACAATCCTAAATTGTCGAAAATTTAGGATGATAGTGCCAAACGGTACTACATGTCAGTCCATAGTTCTCCATTTGCACTGATTTAGGGAGCTCAAACTCAGCTGTTTGCTGTAGGAGTCTTTTAATGCCGTGCTCCTCAAAAGAGGGTCTCCCGGGGTCTCCTATAAGAACGGTGGTCCCGTGGATGTTTATGCAGCTGTCCAACCACCGGTGAAGTCTATCAGCGAGGGCCTCGTCGTAGAACATGTCTCCCAATAGAATGAGGTCATAGTGCTTGGGTTGTGAGCCAATCATGTTGTCAGTCAAACATTCAACTGGCCCAATACCATTTAGTTCACAGTTTATGATGGTGGCAATGGCAGAAACTTGAAAAAGGAAAAAAGAAAAAGTCAGCATTGGCTATTATTGATTGAATTTTATTACTAACATGTAAAAGAAAAACAAATTGTCATACTGAAAATCATGTTACAAAAAATAGAAAGCATAATTAGATACATAAATGACAAACACTTGCCGATCAGAATTACCGGTTCGAAAAGGGATTGGGAAAAAGTTTAGACTTTTCAGTATTTTTAGGCTCGTTGTTTGAATGCCTTACCATTGTCAATGTCGTTAGCTACTACGTGAGAAGCTCCACAAAGGCTTGCAGCAATGGCTGAAGCTCCACAGCCACTTCCCAGATCCAGTACCCGCTTGCCTTCAGCAACTCCAGGGTTATTCAGCAAATATCTGTCGACAATCCAACATATTACGAGAGACAGCGACCATCAATAGACCATATATACGCCAGTGTTACTGATATATTTTATCCTAATGCAAACGCAACAATACTATGTAGCAGTCAAATTCATACCTAGCAAGAGCTTGTCCCCCGGGCCAATATATCGCCCAGTAGGGTTCTGGGAGAGGCCACAGTTCTGGGTTTGCATGCCAGAATCTGCAGTTCGGCGTTAATAACCTCAACCTGATCTCTGGTGTCAAGGTGTCCTCTCCAACAATCTCTGTATTCTCCACGATAAACTTCCCGATGTCACCCGAGACCAAGCTACTTGAAAATCGTTGTTTATTACGGCAGCAGGACACTTTTTCTGCTATTTTTGTGGTTTGCAGCATTCCACAAAGGTTTCTGATATGATATAACTTCATTTTATATTAACGTACTAAACAACGATGGCCAAATATTTACACATTAGAAAATATAGTGCAGCAAACACTGTTGAACGAAGCCCACAGGTCACACATGAAACAAGCCTGCTGAGATACACGGATGGTAATACAATCGGACATGGACTCCGACAGCCATACGCCTCCCCGTTCTGGAGGCACGCTGATGGTTCCGAGATGAAAGGTTCCTAGATGAAAAGTGTCGTCCACTTTTCCCTGGACGACGTTTCGACCTTATAGCTTTCATGACATTTTGATACACTGTGAATCCTTTTTTTCGGAAAATACGTTATATATTCTAAGAAATCTTCTAAAACGTTATTTCGTATAGGCCTTTGCTTTAATTGTTAATTTAAAAAAAATCTATGCAAGTGGACAGTTAATATAACAGCCCATAGCCATATGTTCCATATATTTGCTCATAATGTAACAGTTCAGGAACATAGTTCCTAATTTTCTACATAAGTCACTTTCATGTTTTCTCTGAGAAAAGCAATATTTAATTAATATTTAAAAAATCATGCTTTCCCAATAATGCCCTCTGGAAGCTGGCGTAAAATCTATGGTCCAATATACAAAGAGCTTTGTCAAGATTCTAACAAAGCCTGAATATTTATTCAAGCCTCTAAGATGAACACAATGAAATATAAACT
>JAOPJL010000162.1:12825176-12836102 GCA_027123545.1 Trisopterus esmarkii | reverse complement strand
AGGAATTGCGCGGTAAAAACTTAGTAGCCCATAGTAGGCCTATGCCTCAATTAGAAAACTGGCTTACAGTTTTTGATAAGCGTGCGATTCCAGTCATATAAACGTCTTACATATTAGGCCTACTGATGTTCCTCTGCAGTTTTCTACGGGAGTGATATGGGGGAAAATCCATAGATGACCACTAATGTAGGCCTATCAAACGTTCTTATAAACATAAAAAGTAAAATAAGGAATGAGTGAGTTCATATCGGGAATAGATTTGTGTTGTCAGAATTGCGACCTATGTGATTGACATAGCCTAATATATGTTATTATTATATTCGTATATTATAAGCTGCACTCTCAGAACTGGGAGTCAGCTTCTGTCCCCCAAGGTACAATCTACACTGATGTAGCCTAACCCTAGGGCTAATTATTGGACCATAACTACGTGTACCTTTATGAGGGCCATAATGGTACATGGGTCCATAAGCTGTAGGCTACATGTGTGTTAGGCCAAAAACAAAGCAAAGTTTGGTAAAATATTGTTTTGGGTTTTTCTGTTTTTTCTGTTAGATTTAAAAGTACCATTACCATTTCCTTATTTATTTAAGTTAAATGTAACTTGTAGGAAAAGTCCTGAAATAACTTGGTAGGCCAGGTGGCCAAACTAATCAAGTTATTTTAGGACTGCTACGCAACGCATATCCTGCGACCAAAAACACCTTGTCGTTTTTCACTTTGGCAGTGTGAAGGCATATTCCTTCTTTACTTATGTTTATAGTGAAATGTGACGACAGTAACCATGCATCAAGTTTTTCACAAGATGGCGCCAATTCTCTTGACCTTTAGTTTTTGTGGTTAGGGTCAGGGCAAGGTTTGAGACAAGAGAGACAATAAAACGGTGGAAGAAAAGTTAAAATGTATTATTTATTCAAGACATTCATTAATTTTTGATTGGCCATTGTCGCTATTATTACAATTTCGACAGTCAAGAATTTCCTTAAGCGCTCTGTGAAATCATTTTGGCAGCCTCCAAATAATCTCCCCAAATTCATGTAATTCACATCGTGAAAACTAGTTTTGTTGTTTCAATGAAAAGATTCACCCTAATGATGCCTTTTTTGGCTTCTTTTTCCAATATTTGACAGATGACGGACATGACAGATATCTATCAGTGTCAGTGTCCATACTGTAATTATGCATGTCCAGATTCAACTTAGGCATTCCATGATAGAGAAAAATGGAGCAGATGTATCTGCTGCCTGGATGGCAGGTCACACTGAGGACATATCTTAGTATATATTTTTTAAATTCTGGCAGTTGAGATTTTCTTTTGGCCATCTGAATTAATTTTGGCTGGAGTCAAATAACTGTCCACGTGCATGTAGGTCCATATCCAATCCTGAAAATTCCAGTTTTATTTGTCCATTGACGATGTGATGTTATATTGAAAATATTTACCATTTTGTTACCTTTTTCTCAATATTTTTGATAATGACTGACATGAAAGATCACGGTCAAGTTCACATCATAAATCATACCATTTCCTCATAAACATTCAGATTACACATTTAATGACATCCTAATCATGTAAAATATTATGGTAAATATATCTGCAATATTATGGTACATTATTAAATTGAAATCTGTTTTTTATTAATCCATACAAAAGTTATTTATCAAACACAATTTGCAATTTTACATAATTTGTAATTTGATAGTTTAGTGGGTTTATTTCAACTATATTGTTTTTTGCCAATATCTGACAGGTCACACACATGAAAGATATCCTAACCGCCCCATCAGTTATACATCACCATGTCCACATGTACAAATTCCATGACTGACAACATCATATCAATCTGGAGAAAAAACATATTTATTCAGTTGTTTGCCATTTGCAACCTCCCTGCTAGATTCCACTACATCCATACACACTACAGCTTTAAGACATCTCAACCTTGATGTCACGTGTTTATGTAGCAATAGTGCAATAGTGCAAATTGTAGACTTATGATTGTTGAAGGATGTGCTGTGGCAGTTGTTTGTATTTGCAAAAGCAACCTTGTTTTCTACCCTGCAAAAGCAACCCTGTTTTCTACCCTGCAAAAGCAACCCTGTTTTCTGGTTAACTCTAGTCCCTAATGAGGTAGCACCCTCAAGAGAGATGTAAATGTCTCCTTTCTTGTCCTTGATCGATTAAAGGCAGAAACACTAAGTTGGGAACCGATTTGCGCACTCCACTGGTCAACGAATGAGTCAGTCTGCCTGAAAGAAAGACAGGAGATGGTATAATGCTTCTGATAAGCTAGACTGAGGGTCATATAGACAATCACTTACACATTACTATATTTTCCCTCTTAACAGACATTGTAAAATGTCTGGGCATTGTTAGGCTCACCACATCATGCATAATGCATTTCAGGAGATACAGGCTCATCGATTTAGTAAACCGAGCTCCCTTTGGATCACAAGGAGACTTCTTAAACATATCTTATTCATCTTCCTGCCTGGGTGTGTGTGGGCTGCTGAGGCCAGGCAGAGGGTACGGTGAACCAATCATGCATTCCATAAAATGTGAAGCAGCAAGTGTTCTGCTTAACATCATGTCTTTTCACCTGCAGAGCGGCACAGGACGAGTCAAGGAGAGAGAACAACACAGCCCCGGAGAGGACAAGTCCTCAGCCACACCGGGTCCTCACTGTGCGTTGCTACAGAGACTGAAGTGGCCCCCTGCAATTTTTACAGGTGTGCATATGCTCGCGGGCAGGTGCACGCGTGTGTGTGTTCCGACTGCGAGTGTCTAGCCAGACAAGGGAGAGGCAGCGTTCTCCCCGGCCCAGAGGGGGTGGTTGTGTGTGTCCCGTGGCTCCCGGATGCAGAACCTCTTCGAACAGAACTTAGACATGGCCACCGCTCTTCTGGCTGGGGAGAAACTGAAGGAGCTCATCATGCCCGGCTCCTCTCAGGATGAGAAGGGCGGGGCTCTGGCGGGCTTGATGGTCCAGCTCAAACTGGAGTTGCCGTTCGATCGTGTCGTCACCATAGGGACTGTCATCATCCCCATCCTGCTCGTCACCCTCGTATTTACCCGCAACTTTGCTGGTAAGTGTTGTAGCCACTAGAGGGCGATCTTCTCTCGAGTGGCCTGGCACTACATGGACCGCATATGTCCTAGTCCTGCACAAATGTTCTTCTTTTCATACGCAGTACCATGCTCACTATCTAGTTTTTTTTCTTTCTTCAAAGCCACAGCCAAAATTCAATTCATTATTCATTCATAGCATATCCACACTCATTTGCATCAAATGTGAAACTCAGTCCTATCAAACCTGCAGTACCTGCATCTAACCATTTTATCTTTAGCAACTCCAAAATATTAGTACCCTTAGAGGGAAAATGTGACTTTCTAGTGTGGCTATCTATCTGGACTGGATGGGAGGGTTAATTTTGCTGAGTCATGCTGTCTGCATAGCAGCACTGACATGCTGGAGGCTTGCAGATACCCACGATAATGACTTCACTATTATAAACATGGAACCTCCCTGATTTCAAAGACAATACAGCCCTTGGTTTGTGGAGATGTATGAATACTAGTGATCTCTTCTCACGTTAAAACAAATCAGAATTGGAATTGTTCTTAAACTGGAAGCATAAAACTGACCTGATTTGTTCCTTCTACCCAGGCATCTTATGAAATCCACATTGGCTTTTCTGAAACAATAACCTGCATATTTCTTTTCCACTCTCAGAGGAGTCCATATACTGTTACACACCACACAACTTCACCAGAGACCAGGCACTGTATGCAAGAGGCTACTGCTGGACAGAGCTGCTGGATGCTATACCTGGCCTGGAGGCTAACGTCCGGCCATCGCTGTTTCAACACAAGTTTTTGCCCTATGCTCTGCTGGCCTTCGCTGGCATCATGTACATTCCTGCACTGGGATGGGAGTTCCTAGCCTCCACGCGGCTCACATCTGAGCTCAACTTTCTACTTCACGAGATAGACAACTGTTACCACAGAGCGGCCGAGGGGCGGGCCCCGAAGATTGAGAAGCAGATCCAATCCAAGGGGCCCGGCATCACGGAGCGGGAGCGGAGGGAGATCATAGAGAACGCGGAGAAAGAGAAGAGTCCGGAGCAGAACCTGTTTGAGAAGTACCTGGAGAGACGAGGCCAGAGTAACTTCCTGGCTAAGATCTACCTGGCCCGCCACCTGGCGATCATCTGCCTCAGTTCCATACCCATCTCCTACTTGAGCATCTACTATGCTCGCCAACGGCAGAACGAGTTCACCTGTGCTCTGGGTGGGCCCCCAGACACCAGCAGTTACCAGGAGTTAAAGCTCAGTGTCAACTGCAAGCTGCCCTCGGTGCAGCTGCAGCGCATCATGGCGGCCGTGGACATTTCCCTGCTCTGCACCATGAACCTCATCATCCTCATTAATCTGCTGCATCTGTTCGTGGTGCGGAAATCCAACTTTGTTTTCGACAAGCTGCACAAAGTAGGCATCAAAACGCGCCGCCGTTGGCAAAAGTCTCAGTTCTGTGACATCAACATCCTGGCGATGTTCTGCAACGAGAACCGGGACCACATTAAGTCCCTCAACCGCCTGGACTTTATCACCAACGAGAGCGACCTCATGTATGACAATGTAGTGAGGCAGCTGCTGGCGGCCTTGGCCCAGTCTAACCACGACGCCACGCCCACTGTCAGGGACTCTGGCATACAGACCATCGACCCCAACATGGACCCTTCCATCCTAGGGATGGGTGAGCTGGGCGAGCCGATGGTGATCAAACGTCCCCGCAAGAAGATCAAATGGATCCCCTCATCCAATCCTCTTCCTGCATCGTTCAAAGTAAGGCGTTCACAAACTGTTTATGCTGGGAAGGATTAAGATAAATTAGGTTACTTATCAGAGAAGTAATTAGACATGTGTTTCTCCTACTCTCAAGTATTGTCTGTCTAATGGGGATGCTAGGCTGGGGGTAATAGAAATATAACCAAAATATTACACGGTCCCTTTGCACTTATAAGTAGCCCCAAACTGCGTCTCCTATTCTGAAATCCGTTAACTTTTAACGTCAGTGGTAGACACTTACTGTGTGGGTGCACAGCATAAAATATTTTATCAACTTTTATTCAGATGACTCAGCAGGGGGTGTTCAGTAAAAGAGGCCCTGCGGGAAATTGAGCCTCTCGGAACGAGTTGTGTGCGAGGGCTGTTTAAAGGGAAGATGGAGAGCCTGGTGTTTAGAGAGCTGTGCTTTGATCATTGTTGTAAGTTTGAATTGCGCATTTGGAACTGAGCTGATGATCCTAGGCGATCATTGATCATTTGAATGACCTAAAAAGACTAGGAATTACCATGTTTGGTTTAAACACTTCTGTTTAACACTTAATATGACCTTCCTCTGTTCTTCATTGTTAAATACTCCAATGTTGATACAACAATGAAAAATACTCAAATATTGTAAATAAGTGTGGAATCGTGTTTTGAGTAACAAACCCAGCTGCTTGATTTGGTGGTCCAGTCTCTTATCGATGTATATTGAACATGTTTTATATTGCTATTGATCAAAAAGTCTATCACGATACAATCATTTATTGTTTTATTGCCCAGGCCTAAGCTGATCTCTGTATTCCTTGTGAAGGAACCCACGACTCTGACCCGTATGGAGAACAACGGCAAGCCTGATAAACCCAAGCCCCTCAGGCGGAAAACGGTGGCGGACAACTTTGTTGCCACGCGTGTAGACAGCAAGAGCACACAGTACCCTGCGACTAAAGGTATGCAGCACTTCAGACTGGGTAAAATTTGAATTATGACAATAGGCAATAATTCTGCAAATTATTTTTTTGGTATTTAGCATTGTACACGCCTAATACCCGTTCATTTTCAGATTTAGGTGGGAAGCATAATCGCAATTTCTCTCTGGACGTGCATCCCTACATGCTGACCATCCGTAAGCCCAAGGTGGAGACGGTCACGGTCACTACAGCGGCCCTCTCCTCGGAACACCCTCTGGATTCTGTGTTCATTGAAGGCACACACACTATCGTCCATGTGTCCACTGCAATTACAGGTACCCATTTCCTTGTTTCGGGACCAAATGCAAAATGTATTTGTGTTGTGCATCTTGTAGATTGAACAGTGCAGCTTGTCAATCCTGCTGAGTGTTTGGATCTGAAACGTATGCTTACTCTGTCTTCACAGAGAAGAAGGAGCACACTCCTGAGGCGACCATCACTGCCTTTTCCACAGAGACCCTGCCCATCACCACCTACGTGAACGGCATCAGCCCCAACCCGCCCTCCAGCGAGGACGCCCTCAGCCCGAAGCCTTCGCCTCCTCTCAACGAGCCGTTCACAGGGCCCACACATCCAGAGAGCCAGGCTCTGCCTTCCCTGACCAGAGCACCTACCCACCAGCTGCTGAGCATGCACCACACTCTGTTTGAGGCGGCGGGCGAGGAGCAAGGGAGCGGCAGCGACAGGCTCGCCTCCAGGTCCGGTGAGCTCATTGCCGCAGGAGAATGTTGAAGAGAAAAAGAGCCATGATCACCCTGCTGTCCGTTGAAGGCACAATATTCCCACGGTACACGGCCCCCCCCCCAACCCAACCCCCCTCCTCTCATCTGATCTCTGACTGCACATGCACAAAACACCCGACTCGTCTGGTGGTACGACGTCGCGGTATGAGAAGCAAAACGTGGGCATTAAGGAACGAAAGACTTGAATGACACACACACACACACACACACACCAAAATCGCATCACTTGAAAGAATGGAGTTTGGTTTAGTGTCTAGCACACTTGTGTTGTGGCTGCAATGCATTTCTGCTGTGGGAAATGATTTCACCATGTCTCAGGATGATTGATGTGTGCAGCCAATCGCCCTCCAACAAAACCAGCAGTCATTTTACAGGGTGCAGCAGTGCATGAGGGAGGCATTATATCTAAGAAGAATATTACGAGTCATATGGGGGGGACACATGGTAAACACAATTTAATAATGTGATGTGTGCAAAGAAGAACTGTAGAAGGAGTTCAGACTAAATGTATTTTTGGATGCCTCGCGCTTCAGTCCCTTTACCCCCGTAGCCAAGTAGACAGGTAGCTCATGCAACACACTTAGTGGGATTGCAGATCAAAATATGCAAAAGATCACAAATAATATGTGGCAATAATATATATACGCTTACAGCAAAAGCTTCACAGCGCACTAGTAAGATGCATAGACACTGTACATGGCTCAGTGTGTGTAGTGTAGGCTACAAAAAAAAATCGCACATAGACTTCTAATGTAATCTCATCACCACACGTTAGAATCATGTAAGTTGTACTTCATCTGTACTTCATTTGAGAATTTGGCATCACCTGTTCTTCAAAAATACCAACATTTTCTTATTATTCAAATGTACCACAACGGGTAGACTATTGTATATTTTGAGATCAGGCGAAGAGGCTTGTGTTTGAGCTAGAAGACTTACAACTCCAACATAATGAATGGAGCTGGACTCACTGGTAGAGAGTTGTTTTAATTGTAGTCTGCCGTCTTCTCGTGGGAGTGCTGTAATGTGAAGTAAATACAGTGATTGAAGATTAACAATTGTTTTTCACCCCACAGTTGTCACCACGATTGAGAATTGATTTATTCAGCATTTGATTGGGCATAATTATCTCTTAAAATCACATACTGCTGCAGATCCTGACTTCATCAGTAATTTCACTCAGTCACACATTATAATGGCAAAGGGTTGAATAATAAAAATATATAGACCCAAAATAAATTAATGAAAGACCCTCACTATCCAGAACAACGAATGAATAGATAGTATTATTATTATATGAACATATCAAATACACACATGAGACACACAGACACTTGGAGTGTGACACATGGAGTGTGTAACACATGGATTGTGTAGCGACGGGAGTGGTATGGAGTAGTTGCCTTTATAATAACGACCTTTCCAGCTGTGCTGGCAGGTACATAGGGCATAGGCAGGTAGGTTCAGAATGCAGGAATTTTACAACCTATGGGGAGTAAAATGACACTTACAATTTACACTAAATGTAATTTCATTAACAATAAATATTTGTTAAACATTTTCAAATGGCGATTGTTTTCATATGAATCCTTATTGCAACCATCTGAAGTGCACCCAAATGAACCACAAGTACCGGCATGCACCTCGCCACTGTCGTGTCTCTACGCGAGAGGTGAAGAGCAGCAGTAGACGAACGGAGTTCTGTAAGTTTCACATTGTTTAAGATCATATTCGCGATGTACTGTGAATTACGATTGACAGATCCCATTTGTAACAAATGAGTATCTTTCCCCGTGTTGTGACATGACTGCCAGGGGTGTAAGAGAGCTACCCAGTTCTTGTTGACTTCAAAGCTAGTAATAGCTTGCCATCTAGCTAGCCGAACAGGTGAGATTGAGGAAAAGTAAAGACCGACCTAGCCTCTTGATAGTTTGCTCAGCAGCCTTAATATATGCATCTTGGCAGTATTACCCTTATGGGGATGGCTTGCCAACGTGTTGGTTATCCTATCGTACTTTCTTGCCTCAACGACTAGGGTTAGAGTAAAGTGTTAGTACTATTTGTATTGACAAGCTAAGGCTACAGTAACGCCGGCTACTTTTTGGTGTCATCCGAAGATCCGCGCTAATCTTTCCTCTCGTCGTCGCAGGTTCTTCTGACGTTAGCATCATGGACCAGGACAACACTTCAGAGGTGTGTATGAATGTGTCCACGGCGGATGCTTTGACACTTTTTCTCATAGGATAGTGCATGGCGTTAATTGGTTATTCTCAGGGGTTAAAATGTGTTGCGTTACATGGAAGTTGAGGATCTGGAGTGTCATACCAAGATGAAGTGTCATACCAAGAAAGTGTGGTAATGTTCCAGTCGTTGTCAATGAGTCACGTAATTACACTGTAGTCATGATCTTAAACGATGTCACCTCAAGCTTGTGTTTGCTAACGTAGTGGTTTTGCATCCTTTGTCGCAGGACGAGTCAGTTGGGCCATCGGAGGATCCGTCCGAGGACGAGATGCCTAGGCTGCCTCCGGGACTCTGTGAGCAACTTTTGAATTTCATGTGTTTTTTTACTCTTAGAAAATTGACACACCTTTATACCCTCAAAGTGTTCCAATGAATTCGTTTGAACATGTACAGATGTGCTTGCTGTAATTTGGCATACCACAATGATGTCATTATTTTACCTGTTGGCCAATGAGCAGCCTCCGTGTATAAAGTGCATGCATACAGATGTATGTAGACGTATACAGTATTATATCGGTCATATTGAACACTGTTGGCCAGCTAGTATAATAAACCTGGTCTACAATAAGAGCAGCCTTATCTCATCAGCTGGATACTTCTCAGCAATCACTCCTATACTGTTATCTTTCTTTGACATTTCCCTGTGTGTCATGTCTTTCGTAGCCGAGGCAGAGGCAGCCGAGGCGCTGTGGAACGTCCGGGCCCAGCTGCGGCAGGCATCACCTGACCTACCTGAGACCGTTACCCGGCTCACTGCATCCGATGGCAGTCTGCTCTATCTTGTTGGCACTGCCCACTTCAGTGACAGCAGCAAGCAAGATGTGTCGAAGGTAGGATGACAAACACCTTAAATCGAATACAGGGCCCATATCTTAATGGGTACTCTTGTACTGGTTTTGTAGCTGCTTGTTTTTATGTTTTTTTTGTGGGAGAACAAGTCTGCGATAGTTTTCAAAAACATACACCATTTATCATTAGGGACATTTAGAAATGTGCCATGTATCTGGTTTAATTGTGTTTTAGTTGGTCCATTTTTTAGGGCAGTGTGAACACTGTAGACACACAGAGACTACTGGTGATTCTGTTATCCGTGTGATTCGGACGCAAATATCTGTTGAATATCCAATATCTTTTGTAAACAAACAATAAAAAGTTTTTCAAACTGCATAAACTGCTATTGATATGTGTGACAATTTGAACACACCACCACAGTAGTGCTATGCTGCTGGGAATTTAACTTTCAGTTTTGATGACGGGACATTACTGGCAGGTGGTTAAAAAGTTCCCGGCATCTGGTAAAAACTTGTCAAACACTGGGGAACTCCACCTACACAGGCCAGTCACTAAACGTTGGCGAACAATCCTATTTAAATCTATATTCTTCCAACTATATTCTCCTTCGAAATGTTGTCATAATACATATCAACTTTATATAATGTAATATATATTGTAAGGTGTCATATAAATGACCACAAACCCATTTTTGAGTACATGTTTGCAACTGTACCCCTGTACTGATTGTATATCCAAACACCAAAGATTGGATGATTTGTGCGATGTTAAAATGGTAAGAGTAATTGATTTAAAATTGTGTCTATCAAATTAGAGAATACTAAGCCAGTTTACATTGAAAAGGTTCTCGTTCTAACTCATTGACCTCCATTTCTCACAGTCGGCTTGCCCTCTTTGTCTCACACCCATCCCCGTTATCCTCTCCTCCCCCTACCATTGTTCAATCTCATGTCAAAAACCTCTGAACTTGTGTCCATCTCTGTGACTCCCTGTGACCCAGACGATCCGGGCGGTGCAGCCAGACGTGGTGGTGGTGGAACTGTGCCAGTATAGGGTGTCTATGCTGAAGATGGATGAAGTCACACTGCTGAAAGAGGCCAAGGATATCAACCTGGAAAAGGTCCAGCAAGCCATCAAACAGGTTTGTCCTCTTTTAGTAGTGAATGAAACTATGAAAATTGTCATATGGTTGGTTATTTAATGTATAATTATTTCAATAAACAAATAGCCAACTGAAAGCATAACTTATGGATGATGAAACACTTTTTATCCATTATATCAGTATTAATTAAGTGTGTGTGTGTGTGTGTGTGTGTGTGTGTGTGTGTGTGTGTGTGTGTGTGTGTGT
>JAOPJL010000162.1:12547532-12567717 GCA_027123545.1 Trisopterus esmarkii | reverse complement strand
CCCCCCCGCCCCGCCCGCGCGCCCCCCCCCCCCCCACACCAGGGTCGCTTGGTAGATGGTTACATAAAAAAACTATGTAAACAGAAGGGCATGAGCGGATATACAAACTCCACATCATCGCTAAAACCTTCATTTAGATCGTGTTTTTGCACGTATATTCTCACAAAAAGGCAGTTGTTCTTGATGTGATAAAGCTGGGGGGCGGGTCTGTGCTTTAAACAACATGGTTTCCAGTCAGCTACATAAACATGACCTCGACATGTGACTGCAGGAAAAGAACCTTCTCGAAAACGTGCAACCGTCTCAGGACGACTCACCCGATCCCATGGGAGTATATTGCACAACGTCCGGTAAATACACATACAAATAATAACAATAAAAAAGCAGTCATCATTAGTCCACAAAGTCGTGCATCTCGTGCACCCAAACCGACTTACAAAAACGCTTGCTGCTCCACCGCGTGCCTACGAGCATAGACACTGAGTTTGCTGATTGCAGAAGTGCACAGCAATCTTATTGAAACTAATTTACCTGTTCGTGTTCCTCTCGAAGCCTATCAACTCTCACTTGAGGACCTATATTCCTTTTACTTTTGTCAGCCATTGTCGTCCCACGCGTAGTGTGAATCAAATGAAAATGAAAGGATATTGCTCCAAAACAAATCCTCAAGGGTTGTGAGTCCTAAAGAAGTGTTTATGAATGCAATCACAGATATTCCTGACACCCGTTCTTGTCGTATTCATCAAGGGGGCAGTGCTGATTATCCACAATTTTAGAAGTGCTATCATTTCACACTCTCATTTCAGGATTTTCGTACGACCACAAAAACATCCACAGAAAGGTATTCCATCCGACGGTCGTCACTGATCCTGCGCCATGTTTCTCTGCTTGGACCCCGATGTACTCTGGGTAAATAATCTATATAACTTTATTTAAAATCGGCCAGGTTTGATGCACATTAGTAATGGAAAATTACACTTGTGTGCAAATAACATGTATACATAAATAACAATACAATTAAGAGTATTGAGTGTATCAAGTGTAAAAGTCGCTCACACTTTTGATTTATGCGATTCTGACAAACACATCTCCCATCAAGCATTGCGACCATGCGCGAGACCAGACGTCTGATGATAACCACTGTGAATCCTTCAGGGTTTTGTGTTAAAAAGACGACGAGCCGGCTGTTCATGAACTCACCCCTGTCCAGTAGGTGAACGTAGCATGTCCCCTTTGTGAATGTGTCCGTGTTTCAAAGTGTATAGAAGTCGTTCGCACATCTGTTTTAAAAAATGCTGATGATGTCAATATGACGATCGAGTTGCCAAACCAAAACCGAAAATGTAATTGTTCGTGATAACCATAAATAAAAGCTATCTATGTTGATCGTGGTCGTTTGGTATTATCTACAGACTGTTTGTACAATGATGTGGACTAAAGCAAATGATGTATTCATTCAGCAAATGAATTAAAGAAAATTATGTATCAAAAAGCAAGTAAACAATGTCGACGCTACAAATGACATGTCCTTGTAAACTCTTCATATGATTTTACAGAATGCCTCCAATTAACGATGTCATGAAGCTCTGCTGTGAGTTGTCTGCCAATCAGCAAATAAAGACTGCAGTAAAGGGCTCAATGAAGGGTTCCGCCGCAGCCGGGGGACTTGCCTTTGCTGGTGGGATGCTTGGAGGTCCCCTTGGTATTGCTGTAGGTATGTACAACCTTATTTTAAATGCTTGTCCAGTATAAATAGGGCTATATTACTCTGTATTATTCAACATAGAAGCAAAGTTTGGATTTCCTGCTAGTTGGAGGGTGAATAGTAAACAAGGGTTGATTATTTTCAGCAGACAAAATTATTTTAATAATTTGGAATTTCCTTGCTTTTACGTTCATGAAAGGTGGCGCTGTTGGTGGTCTCCTGGGGTGTTGGATGACAAGTGGACAGTTCAAACCACTGCCCCAGATTATCATGGAACTGGCCCCCCAGCAGCAGCAGAGGCTGTACGAAGAGGTCACGGCTATCCTCGGCAACATGCAGTGGACAGACCTTGCCCAGCTAACTGCACTAGTGATGGGCAATTCCACCATGAAGCAGCAGGTTACTGCTGCCCTGCTTGGGTACATCACCAAGGAGCTTCAAGCTGAGGTTCATTATGTAGACTAGACTGGGAGATTGTGGGATATATATCATCGGAAAGAAAGAAAATCCAATCAAGGTTGTGGTGTCATTGGGGCTTTTTCATGGGTTTGAGGATGGACTCTCTTAAGTTATGCTGTGGAAAGTGTCTGTTTACTGGATGGATCAAATTGATTCTAAAGAGTGTGTATGTAAGGCAGCTATATTGCTATTTGTATATGCGGGTGGTAGGGTCATACCTTTGGTCTGAACGTTAATAAACCACATTTTTGAATTATGTATCCTCTATAAAAAAAAAAAATGAATAATGGGATTTTCCTATAGTATCAAACAAAACATAAAATATTTCTAATCGTAACCTGCCAATGTGGCAAACATATTGGTAGGTTGTCAATGTAATTGCATGTTGGTACCAATTTCAATGCCCCGAATTCCTGTCCTTCTATTGGTCCAATCTGGCAGAGTACTTGTAGATTGTATTACCTGTAGTTTACTGAGTACTATAATTAATACATAGTACTATATACTGCACTATTATACCTGTAGTACTGCAGTATGTTATCTAGTTACATGAGCATTCACTGTTCTGTCCCAACGAACCAATCTTTTTTGTTAAGAAATGATTTCCCTGGCATTTATGTTCAGCAATGAGTTCACCATTATGTTATGAAGTACACTGAATGTACACTTGATGTATTTACAGTTCTTTAGCACCATGAGTGAACAAATAACACTGTGACTGAACCTTGCGGTAGCATAAATATACTTTTATTAATGTATATTGGCCACCTCAGTTTCCAAGACAGACCCATTTATATACACACTTAAGGAATGAAGCAGTTAGGGGTCTGATCTAACCCACAACAACTGTGTCTTCGTCAACAAATTCATAAAATGGCACCTCCAGATTAAGAGGGGCAGGCCCCTTCCTAATTCTTCCAGATGCATCGTAGTGGGAGCCGTGGCAAGGACAGTAGTAGCCTCCATAGTCTCCTGCGTTGGCAATGGGCACACACCCCAGATGGGTGCACACACCAAGGACAATGACCCATTTGGGTTTCTGCACCCGATCCTTGTCGTGCTCTGGGTCACGCAGCTCTGCCAGATTCACACCCTCCTCTACAGCAATCTCCTTCTCTGTGCGGTGACGTACAAACAGGGGCTTTCCTCTCCACTTGAAGGTCATATTCTTGCCCTCGGGAATATCAGCCAACTTGACTTCGATTTTGGACAAGGCCAAGACATCAGCAGATGCACTCATAGAGGACACAAACTGGCTGACAACCGTTTTGGCAGCATAGACGGTCACCACAGTGGTTGCCCCGGTGACTAGGTAGGAGAACACCTTTCTTGATTCGCTGCTGTCCTGAGAGGACTTGTTGGGGTCCTGGACTTCAGGGCGTCTGTAGTCTGAGAAGTCCGGAACCCTGATGTCTGTGTGGGCGAGGCGGATTCCAGTAGCGCCTGTGAGTTGAAAAAGGAAATAAAATTGTGAAGATAAAAGTGGATCTCGAACAGGCCCTGGTTAACACGGCTGATTATTATGTGCTAAATCACCATCGGCAACCTGACAATAAAACCATAAACAACGATTACGTGACCAGAAATATAAAGTAGGAAAATCTTTGACATTCGACTTAGACAAGATATATAAACTGCACGACACACTACGTAATTTAGAAGACATAGCCATCTCAACGTGTAGGTTACATAAATACAAAACAATGTATTATATAACTAGAAATAGTGAATATACATTCGATTTAGAGACAAACCCCAGCACAGGACACACCGAAATAGTTAGCTTGCCGCGACCTTACCATTAGCACTAGCAGCGGGGCCGAAATCCTTGGCGGGTCGAGAAAACACCGAAGCATTAACCGCGGGTTTTGCGAATTGCAGGCATGAGCCAATAGCGCCGCGACGAGCAGCGATTGACATCATTTTGAACAAAATTAATATCGGTTTTTAACCGAGGACGCGCCGACCTTACTAGCCCTTGCTACGAGCGGCTCCCAGAAGCGAAAGGTGTGTGTCGCTCTTTCTGTGGTCCTACTGGGTACATGATGCTCGTTACAGGTTCCATAACACGCCCAAAATAAATACATAAACCGGGTCTCAAGATTGCCCCTTAAAATATTTTCTGTTTAATTTAAATGGTGGACTAAATGTTGACTTAATTATGCTAGAATGCATTTTTAACAAATAGTCATCATATAAATCCTATAACCCACAAACAGATACAGGCACGGATAGGCCAATCGGGGTCCTCAGGATGTAAACAATGAAGGAAGTGCTTACGCAAAACTAGCAATGAAATCCAAAATGGTAACATGACAGAGGAAAAATGAAAATACCCAAACGAAAATTGTTGCTTTTTATAGTTTTTGCATATGTGGGATTTTCGCTCTATGCTGCATACAATGTGTTCTTCGGTACCAAAATAATTTCCCGTGTCCACAGGGTGGTGAAGAAAAATACCGTAGGCCCTCCAGGTAACCAATCTCTAAAAAAGCGTATTAAAAATAGTAATGACGTAAACTGATATTTTGATTCGGGTGTCTGCATACTGTCTAATACGTAGAATACATTTTATACAGGCGGTGCAGTTGCACCATTCATTGAAGACGAGGAATGGAACCCATGGGAAGACGAAGAGGTGGAGTACAATTCTGCTCTCAATAGAAAGAGAGAGGCTTTTCAAAAGCATTTGGCACACATCAACAAGAATAAGCCCAAACGATACAAGGTCCAAATATGGGGGAAAGCCGCCATAGGTAGGTGAACCTACACATATCAATGACATTCATGTTTATGTAAATATTTGTTATATTTATATTTATATTTTGGCTATATATATATTAATAATGTAAACAGGATTTTATGCTATACATGCCTACCTTTTTTGTAATGCGATTCGATTTTTATTTTACCTTTCATGCAACTGTAAAAGCAAATACTTCATATTCCTCTTTTCCTCAGGACTTTACCTGTGGGAACACATACTAGACGGACCGCTGCATCCTACAGACAAAATAGCCCAATGGAGGGAGGGGGAACTTCAGTCAGGGAAAATAGATTTCAGGTGCTTTACTTATTACATATACTGTACCTCAATCCTTGGATCCACACTTATCACAGTACACACTATAACTAGATACCTCTTGATAACAAATGAACCAGTACAATTTCCTAACTTATACTCCTTTCTTTAGCTTCTACACGGGTCCTGCGGTTGTCCAGGGACATGTTCCTCTTGACATGAACAGCCTAGTTCTGGTTCTGAATGGCCGTGAGCAGCAGAAGATCTCCTACTCCACACGGTGGCTGGAACATGTCCATGCTCTGGTGCAGGCCCGCACTGTCTCTCATGTGGCTGTAGTGCTGTTGGGTAATGAGCACTGCGTCAATGATTGGATCAGCCCGTACTTGAAGAGGAACGGGGGCTTTGTGGAGTTGCTGTTTGTGGTGTATGACAGCCCCTGGGTGAATAACATCGATGTCTTCCAGTGGCCTCTCGGGGTTGCCACGTATGTTTGCCTTATTTTTACCATTTGCAATCAGCCCTAAATGCTTCTAACGTTAGTGATTTGTCACTCAATACAACTGTGTGAAACTCTGATTGTATCTTTACAGATATAGACAGTTCCCCATTATCAGACCCAGTTTGCAGATGGTAACCTCTATCAGACCATACCTCTGCAACTTCCAGGGCACAGTTTACAAAAATTCCTCGAGAGAAACTCTCATGCAAGTTCTGAAACAAGCTGACATTGAGAAAGACTGTATCACCACTGCAAGGGACAAGTAAGTAATCACTAATTGTTCTAAAATGGAGTAGAATGAAGAGCTGCAAGAATTGCTAGGGTTACATTGGATGTGGTTTAATGTTCACATTGTTGGTTTTTACATTATTTTCGGCTATCCAATGGAATATGATTAGCAGATTTTCCAAAGGGGTTTCAAGCTGTTTACATCCGTCCTGTCTCTCAATCTGTCCTTAGGTGGCTTCCTCAGGAGACAGTGGACAGTTTGGGCCGCTACCAGACGGCTCTGTCCCAGAGTGATCTGACACTCTGTCCGGTTGGGATCAACACAGAGTGCTACCGCATCTTCGAGGCGTGTGCTTATGGCTCCGTCCCCGTCGTTGAGGATGTTCAGAACCCTGGTGCCTGTGTCACAGGGCCCAGCTCGCCGCTGCGTCTGCTGAAAGCTGCGGGCGCACCCTTCATCTTCCTCAGGGACTGGAAGGAACTGCCGGCCATCTTGGAGAAGGAAAGAAGGATGGATCAGAATCAAAGGATGGAGCGGAGGAAAAGATTGATAGAATGGTACACTACATTCCGTCAACAGATGAAAGACAGATTCACTGAAGTCATAGAGGAGACCTTCTTCAAAAATGTCTAATCAACGATTGTCCAAAACCAACAATTGGTCAATCTCCGCCCCACCAGGGTTTTGAGCATTTCAAAAATACAGACAGATTGTGTCCAGGCAGTCTTTGTTTGCAGCAGAGTAATGTGCTAATATTTATAACATGCATTGTTGCTGGTAATGGGGTAACAGCGGAAGCAGAGAATGTGACCGACTTCAGGAGAACTGGTGCTTTTTCCGACCCATCTCTATCCACCAAGGACATGCTCATGTCATCCTAATCAGGCTATTTAAATATTTAAGTGAAAAGTGTTTACTGTTGCATCCCCTGTTTGTATAAGTTACACAAAGAAAAAAGGAAAAGATTATTGTTGTTATTTAAGTGAAGTACACAGTTGTACCGGGAGGCTGTCCATGCATTTATAACAGATTGTAGGTTAAAGATAATGCAAGTCTTACATATGTGAGAGTGTTGTCATATGCCCGATTGACTTGTTGCCTTTGTGGAGAAATAGGCTAATGTATTTTGGTGTAACAGTCTTTTTTGTGTTATTAAACTGTGATGGTGACAATATATTTAACAATATATTTATGATGGTAGAAACTGTATCGATCTGTCAAAGATGGCAAGTTGACGGTATATTGTTTTTAAATGCTCCACAAGCCTAATAATCTTGGTATGACTTTATATTATTACAATGAGTGCAGTATCAAGGCAGGGAATGATAGATTGCCTTTAAATGGTGTCACAGTTGTATACATTTAATATACTTTTATACGTATGTTTCTATTATTCAAAATTGATAAAGTGATTTGAAGTACACTACTCTTTTAGAAAAAAAATATCTGCAGGTTAGAATAAATGTATTTGATTGAGCCAGAAGTATTTTGGTTTGTGTAACACCTGAAAAATTATTTTGTTTATTTTTTTTCGCTTTATTTCTTCTTATTCAAAACATAACGTTTGTTTGCTACGTTCATTTTCTATGTTGTAGTGCATGGAAAGCGTGCAATAAAATATTGTCGTTGGTCGGCTTGTCCATTTTTATCCAGCAGATGTCGTTGCAGGTTATTTTATTACCCAAATAGACGTGCATTGGAGGGCTTCAGCTTCTGAAGCATAAATGCTGTATAACAAGGTCTGATTAATAATAATTGTATTTTTATCACCCAAGGAAGATATGGCAAATGAAATAGTTCACGCAGCAATGCCATTGGCGTTTACGTGTGTGTGGTAATTTGGGAATTACTCTGCCGTTCCATTTCTGGCCACTCGCTACATGTGCGCTACAGTCTCACCAATCCCTATTTTCTCCTTTGAGTCTCCAGCAGCTGTGGTGCAGTTGACCTGCCCCGTGCCTGCCTGGAAACGTCGAGGGAGAGGGCGCACTGGTGGAAGCCTAGCTCTGTACTGGGAGCGCCCAACAATAACTTAATTCCATTTGAGTAACGTTAATGGATGCTAGTCCTTTTTTATTAGGCACAACCTTGCGTACAACTCGAACCGCGGAAAGTCTGTGGTGAAGACTTTGAAACTTAGTAAGTTTTTTTTTTAGTAGGGAGCCTTTGCGCCGACTCAAAGCAGCAGAACAGATCGCAGCGGCAGAGCCAATAGTTCAGTGAATTCATTGGTTGGACCAGAATTCCGCAGCGGCGGAATTGAGTTAGTCTTCATCCTCGAGTCCTGGGAAGAAGAACAATGAATGTCTGAATTTTACTTAGCCGAGGGCAAAGTTTGCTCCCGTGCTTATTGTAAATTCATTTCAATTTTTTTTCTAGTAAGTTTAAAGAGGCATACCGTGTGTATGTCGGATGCTACAGGCGTGAGACTGGACATTATTCCATTTGTTGACAAATAGTTTAGAATAACTTTACTGCTCTCAGCAGAGAAAAGCCTGAAAATGTCCACGCCGAGGTACAAAAAGGACAAAGAAATCATTGCGGACTATGAAAGTCAAGTAAAAGGTAAGGACATACATTGTATGCACAGAGAAATGCTTGTAATTGTGTGCGGTGCAGTCTTACAAATATGAAAACCTGTCGCCCGATTCGACTAGTTCATCGCAATGATTTGTATGTGATTCAATATTTTTGGGTATTTCATCTAAACACACCAGTTAGGTAACGTTCATTAGTTTACTTTAGTATTGTGATTGCACGTATTCCAGTTTAGGCTACAATGAATTGGGTAACGTTTATCGGCTGAAGCTTTAGAATTTTATTCTTGCACCGTTATTGAGATCAACAAAACCATCAATATACAGTAGATTCACCTCTCACTGTTTGTAATGAAAAGTCACTAATCAGATCATAAACTGTATAAAATAGGTCCAGAGAGTCTGCTTTAACGTGTGTGTGGAGCGTGCGTATTTGTTGGACGAAGAGACGTTCATTTTCCCGTCTTTCCCTCTTGCTCACAATGGTGTGTTCAAGTGACCGTGGGAAGTTCCATTTCCGACCAAGGAAGTTCCATTTGAACAATTAACAAACTACAAACAAATCCATTCGGTGATCATGGTGATATGTAGCATTATGCTAACTACAAGTGTGTCTAAAAGTAGGGCTGAATTCACACAGCTCGCACGATACTTGTAGCGTGGTTAGGTTCATCCTCATCATACCCTAGCCGTTTTAATTAACATTGTCGATTCTAACCCATTATTGTACTTGACCTGGCATTTTGATGCAGTTTCAGCACTGAGGTTAATTGCAGCACTATCTGGACGAGCCTGCCCTTGGATGGCAAAACAGTTTTGCCATGTTAAAGCTAGATATTAGGTTTCAGGTGGATAGGCTTAGTTACAACTTAAAAAATAGTTACAGTTGTGACATTGAGCCTCACAGTTAGTAGGCGAGAGACTTGGAATTATAAAAACTACATAACAGTGCTCTGACCACTAACTGGCTATGCAATTGTGTGACGCAAACTAGTGGTGCTCTGCCGGTTGGGTGGGAGGGGTTGTGGGAGTGTCGATGGTACCATTTTTGTAAACAAAGAGAGCAATTTTTGTTTGTAGAATATATCCGTTATTCTATCAGGTATTGCACAACATTCTGCACCTACTTTCAAGATGGCACATTTCTGTAGCTTTCAGTGTTAGAACTATTTAAGTCAGCATTGCACTCAAGGTTGAGCAGTTGCATAAGAATACTACTGCAGCCTTATGCTTCAACCATGGCAGTCCCGCATAGGCCATGTGATTTTTTAACCCTATTTGGTTGGTAGGTGCAGAAGTAATCGAAAGTAAGATGCTAAGTAGTTTTAGGTCCTCCGTTTCCTTTAACCCCCCTGGAAACAGCACAGCAATAGTTAATCCTGAGACTCGGTTGAACAGAGAAAAGTAGTTCCTTTCTCCCTGCCTGTAACTATAGGGATTTGGCCCTCATCCATATAGTTTATTTCTCCAGTGCTATAGCACACTGAAATATCCCCTGTTCTGTGTCCCCATTGCCCAACCCTTAATACAGATAAAGGGTCAGACAAAAGTAGTATTCCCAAAATGTCTAGTGTATGTTTAATCTCTTTTGGTCTCCATTGACTAATGACTTTCATTCTTTACGAGACATGTTGCCCCCACATATGGGGTGATGAGCAAGAAAGGATTCTGTCATGTCATGCTGTTGAGTAGCCTAATAATCATGTGCATTAGATTTTTAATGGATACTTGTATGAGAACAGATTTAGCAATTTTTTGCTAAATAAAACATTAATGTGTGTGTTAGCTCTGACTTGTATTTGAAAGTTTCTTTCCATGCCCATTTTTTATCTATCATGTGGAAGTGTTGAAGGGCACTCGAATAGCTTATTTGTTAGGTTGCACGTTTTCAGGCTTGAATGTTGATCTGCATGCATCTAGACAGTTTGACCTTTTTGTTTTGTTCAAACATCACGCAGCCAGGTTTGGTTCAGTCGATGCTTTTGCTGCATGTCCTCATGATGGTGTGAAACCTGTGTGCTGTGGGGGACATGTCGTCCTCACATGCCATTATCTCCCTTCCTTCCTAGTGTCTCATGAAGTTGATGGCTGCATTTTCCCTTGGTACAGACCAGAGAACCATGAACCATTACCTATTATTACGCTTAAACTGTGTTCTGACAACTCACAACTCCAACAACTGGAGCGTGCAGAGTTGGATGTTAATTGTAAGCAGGAACAGCAAGATACTGAAATATTTCTTTTGTGCCTGGCTCTCTGGCTGTGGTGGTCTGTCTCACACGAACTCTAGGATGGCTCAAATAGCTTAATCTGACATTCAGCTGGCAAACAAGAATCCAATTCTTAAGCATCTTCTTACTGCCTTTCCCTGTTTTGCTTTACCACAGATGGAATTTAGGATGGATTTAATTGTCGGCATCCAAGGTCGTAATAATATTCTCTTCTAATAAATGCAACCTGGATAGACACATTTTGTCCATTTCTTGCTTACGTTCCACCTGAGTTTAATGGTTGGAGGTAATGAAGAAAATGTTCTAATGGACCATAGGTTTCAATTCCCCCTCTCCCATCTCTGATTCTCTCATTTCCTGTTGCCATATGAAATGGGACAGAGAAATGTGGTGGATGCATTGGTATTCAGTCCGTGGTCTGTTCCCTGCAGGACTGAAGGAACACAGCTCAGCACCACTCTCTAGTTTTCTCTTGGGCAAACTGTTGGTTTGATGACTGACTGTGGCTCGGTGTTCGTAGCCTCGGAGGTCATGACTCCAATGGCAGGGCCCCTTAAGCCCCTGACAGGGGTCCTCTCCCGAAGCATCATAAAGGCTGCCCTATTTGACCTACCCCTTTTAACATTTGAAATTAGACCCCCTTTCGTCAAGAGTAGAGCAGTCCCCGGATTATGGGTGAATTTGCACGCAGTCAGATGAAAGTGTCGAAACAGACCCAATGCATGGGTCATTATTTCCAACTTTGATTGGATACTCACATAATTAATAGTCATAGCTTGTTTTACTTCAGCAACAAAAGCAATGATCTGCTTCACCTGAATGTATTACTGAAGATGTATATATTTAATAGAGCTGGGGGTAAACGATTATTTATCAAATGATTAATCGGGCGATTATTTTATGGATTAGTCGACTAATCTAACGACTAATAAAAACGATTAATAAAAACCATAATGCATCTTTTGCACAGCAAAAGATCTTCTGCTTTACACAAAATAAACACTGTTATACAAAATGAAAGGCCAGCCTGTTGACTCTTTCACAGTACCAACATAACTTCAAAAAATACAATAGTTGTAGTGCAAAAAAAGATGCACACATTTTTCCAGTCCTCATTATATGTAGCCTCAGTCTTCCATCTAAAAAAATAATTCCACGTGTGGTGAAAATCGTAGACGGAGAAATTTGACGTCGACGTCATCGACGCGTCACTACAGCTCTAACATTTAATGACAAATAGTCAACAGATAATTGTATAATATATCAGTCTAATTAATGGTTAGGAAGGAAGTAAAAAAAAACACTGATTTATGAAATAGCTTTCTAAGCTCTCCACAATAAATTCTGGCTGTCCCTGATCACCTGTCATCCTACTAAAACATTGCATAGACTTCACAGAACATTATTAAAGTATTCTTGGGAGGCGACATTTGTACAACATGCAATCTTATTTTGGCATTCCATGTTGATCATTGTATATTGCAGCTCCACATTGTGCTGTAGCCAACCTATGTCATGCCAATATTTCATCACCGTTGCGGCCCCTTTCATGGTGCACAAGAGACACAGGCCTATTACAGCAATGTAAAACGTCTCAATGTTACATGTGCCCTGTAGATCACCACCTGACACCTGTACCCTTTCCCAGAAAGTGTAATGATATGTCAGTCCAGTCCAGTGCTACTACTGCCATGTCACTTATGACAATGAATTAACCCAACACCATGAGATGCTCTCTTTTTACAAGAGTCCTTGAAATGCAGCTGTGTTTGAACTTATACTCCATTGAATGACAGAATTGGTAAAAGGATGCACATTTATGACTAATAACTATAGTAGGCTAAATAAGTATTACTCTGAAAGAAATTAAATGAACATTCCTTTCTATTCATATGTTTAATGTATCTGCATAGGGATCTCTGCCTTCTCTTCTTTATTAAACCCAGCCTTGGTCCTCATCCATCAGCTGTTTAAGGCCTCCAAAATTGTCACTGTTGCCTCTTCTGTCAGTAAATATTGACTTTGTAATTTGGGGCGAGCTGAGGGGGGCTTTGAAGCCATCTGTCACTGTGGCCACCCTGACCTGATGTCATAAAACTCCTACATTTTTAACCCTCAACATGACATTTTGTCATCCGTTATGTAGCGATAGACGGCATATATATATATTACGTTTTTGCCTGTGGTTTCCATTTGTACGGTTACTTTATACTTTATAACTCTATATTTTTAATTCCAACTGAAAAACTTTTATTTGCAGTTATTCATTGTAGTTAATGCTTCTGCCAATTGTTTAAGGGAGATATCTTTGGAGATGTCCATGGAGGCGGAGGAAGGGCTCTCTCCTGGAGCAAGTAGTAAAGGATAATCACTTCCCTACACCCATCTCACATCGACCTTACTCCACAACTCTGCATGCCTGTAGTACGATGGGCTTGGGGGTTATGCAGGGGGTGGATTTGTGCCTTAGCCTCATGTATTTAACATTTGTATGGGTGTATGTATGCATGTCAGCTTATTTGTGCGTTGGAGGGTGGGTGGATATTGACAACACCATCTGTGGCCAACGCCTCTTTCTCTCTTTTAATAAACTAGGTGAAAAGAAAGGCCCCACACTGGCCTACTGGGCTTTTATAGTCCTCGACAAAAGCTTTGGTCTAGGTCAGACATCACTAAAGCCCCCCCAAGTCCCCCTCCCCCAGCCCTCTTTCCTGCACCCCTTAATCCCGCCCCTTTCCCTGCCATACCTCAAACTAAACTAAACTGGTTCGGTTATGGCATCCTGTGCCCCGATATCGATAGGGTCTGGGACTGAGTGCAGTCAGTAAAGCCATGTTGTCTTGTGTCTCTACACGCATCTGTGTGACCACTTGAGTGATCAGATTTCTCTCCTGCCCACCATGCAGTTAACTAAGCACAGCAGATCAGCATTGGTAAAGAGTTTAAAGTTCCTGAGGTTTAAATGTAGCACAGACATCGTGAATACGATATTACAACAATAGTAACTTGCAGATTTAATTATTCTTGGGATATATTTTTGTAGTGTGAATTATTTATAGAATTGAAATCTACAGTTTTCTGTATTCAATTTCTGTTATGCTTCAATTGGTACTTTATTCAATTATTTATGCTAATGCTAGAACGTTTGAATGTTGTATCATTCTATAATGTGGCAGAATCATTTTTTTTATAAATAATGTATAACATTATACATCAGTATGCATAACACATGATTAACTAATGCACCCTTGAATGCATGCGATTGTGGTCACTCACTCTTAAGTGATGTTATTTGCAACCAGCCACCATTCAGATCTGTCTTTTTTAATGGAATCTTAATGCATTAACATGCTTTTTAATTATTTTTTTTTTATACTGGCCCTTTGCTAAGACAGCCAGAGGCACAACTATACAACCACGATATTGTGAAAGTCGAAGTAAACTATTGATAGCACTGATGTTGTTCAAATGTCAAATGTTATCCGGATTGGATTTAAATTTGGAACTAAAATTGACCGGGCTATGTGAGTGGCCATGTAAAAACAATAATGAGTAATGCCACTGGCAGGCTGTGTGGCTAGTGGCATGCTGTAGGTACTGCTACTTCCTGCCACCCAGTGTGGCCGGATTACGTGTAAATCCCTTAAGGAAGGCGATTTAGGGGATGGGAGAGTAAAAGGATGGTTTGAGGTCATCGCAGGAATATGCAAAGGCGGGGGGTTTGTCAGCTTGCACTGCGCTAACTTGTCTAATCTTTGGGAACTATGTTCAGCCGATTCATCTGGCGGACATAAGCTGTTTATGTGTTTAATGGTGAGCAAAGCTTTTTAAGAGGAGTGTAAACATCCTTCTAAGTCGGGTCTCTCGCTGCTTCTCATTTCCCCCATTTGCCCAAACAATGTGACATCTGCCACTTGGACTTCCTCTTCTCTGAAGCTCCACTGACCACATGCACAATCTGGCCCTACAAGCTGTTGCTTGCTAGGTGTCCAAAGTACTCCCCAATTCTATATTGCATTAAACCTCAGGTAACAAAAGCAAAATATCAAAATAATTTACATACAAAACCCAGACTACTGTCGCGTTGTGCACTCGACCATTGGCCACAACCCCCCTGATCCCGAACCCCCCCAATTTACTGGTCCGTTTAGCTGCAGAGCCAAGATGCACACAGCCAATAGCACAGCTCGTCCCTCAGCGACTCTTAAGCGTCCTGTCAAGGTTTGTTAAAGAGATTCGTTGCTAAGGCATGTAAGCTATGGAGTCATGAAGTCCATCAGATCAATAATTGATGTGCTCAGAGGGGAGACTTCTAAGTGGATGTCACCGCCATGAGAGCCCTCACTTGGGACAAAAACTCAATGATGCCCGGGTTTTAGCTTCTTTTTCAGCCTTGTGCCAACCTCTTGATGCACCTCTATTTCAACGTACACCACACATCACCACCCCTAGTAGCTGTCAAGGATTTTGTATCTCACAAACCAGTTAGGGTTAGGGTTACCGTTAATTATCTAGGCATACTTCACTACTAAAAGCAATTAATCCAATTTTAACAGTACAGTATTTTTTATTAATGTACTTACTTTAATGTACTTACAAATAGACTTACTTTAATATAGTCAAAATATGTGTGTTCCTACATTTGCAGTCTGCATGAAGTTGAAGACCCTTCTCGCACTACAAATACATCACACTACTCGGCCACCCACTGGACCTATTTGCTCCCACTGCTCGTAAAAACCATATGCTGTGATGAAGAGAGGTTTAATTTACTGATCCTGCGGTGACTCCTCCTGTCCCCTAGCCACGCCTCCTTTCTTCTACCTTGACCTAATGACCGGGACAGCATGGATATTTTAAGCAGGCTGAATTCGTAATCAATAACCAAAGGCCCCAGTGATCATCACCAGACGGCCACTTCCAGCTACTGACCTCGGGCAAAACCTGGTATTGGGAGATGGTCAATGAAATGTCAGCATACGGCCACATCTCCTTTTGTGTCCTTAAGCTTGATTGACTATAGCTCAAAGCCAATAAGCTATGCCCCTGGCGCGCACACGCACACAGAGACACACACACACACACACACACACACTATAAAAACTACAATGCTGTCTCATTGCTGCTCCATTTTATGTGGTCCATCTCTCCCCACCACTGAATCCATTGTTCCCCAGTGTCTGTTTATAGTAGTGCAGGGACACGTTTCCCATGCTCTATGATTATTGGTCTCCCAGAGAAAGAGAAAAAAGACCCTCGTTGTGGTCTGTTGGAAGAGAGGGACGTCTGAATTTGCTTTGCCAGCATGGCTGCTGTCAGAGCAGGCCAGGGCAGATCCGGTGCGTCCAGGCCTCAGCCCTCAGCCCTCCCTTTTGGGCTTGAAACCTGAGACCCAGACGTGGTACCGCTGGGAGATGTCTGGTTTGCTTCTGAGTTGGTTGGAAATAAGCGGAGCCGGCATTTATATTGTCATTCGAAGTTCTCAATCCTTTGTTCTGTAAATGGCTTGATTTTGACTTTGTTTATGGCACAGACAATTTATTTGGGATAAAAAAGTGACATAGCTGTGATTTATAATATGTCCTGGTCCAAATCATGACTTAAATGCACAAAGTTTTAAAAACATAGGATATAATGTAAAATAAACCTGCTCCTATTACAGAATAAACGTATATGATTCACAAATAGTTACTGGCTGTTTAAGGTTACCAGGTAACCCCCCAAATCTGATGGCTTAGAGTGGAGACAGTGAAAGCTGTAGCCGTAAAGCCCTACCCCTAAAGGGAAATTTAGTGTCTAGTAGAAGTGCATTTCTTGTATGTTGCCCAAAAGTCTGGCGTCGGTTTCCCATTTAAGCACATTTCAACTTGATGATAAAACTTGTATTGAGTCTTTGGTAGTTAAATTTGAATCTGACTGCCTGTTGACAGCCTCATTTCCGACCACAACATTTTCAGAGAAGTACTTATTATCTTTCGCACTCTTCTACCGATCCACTCTCTGGCTAATTGGCCCTTGTGATAAGTCATCTAAATCTACTTTATTGAGTGAATCTTGGCACAGTTACACTGCAGACAGGTGAAGCAGAGTTACCGATATTCTTGTTATGGACAGTTCTACTTTTGGGAATGAATGTGGGTTAGTGTGAAATAGAACACACTTACAGCAGTTATTTAAAGGTTCCTGACAGGCCATTTTTTGCTTTGGAATGAGCTGAAATGAAACGTTGGTTTTGCACTGGAGACTCCTAGTCTGGAAATAGAATGTGGGTGACACTGTACTGGTCTGCTCCAGCTAAAGTAGAACAAAATCCGTCCAGCAGCACAAATAGATTTGACCACAAAGAAAGAACCATTCCGTTTTCAACTATTGAGGATAGTGGTTCCTCTCATAATAAACAACCATTTGAGTATGACAGCGAGGGTCGCAACTGAAATAACAACTTTTGACATTGTTTGAATGTAAAACAAACAAATGTATTAGTTACAAATATAACAAATATAATTTTTTACCCTGCAGCTAAAACAACTGCCCCTATAAAACAAAATTGCTCTGTAAACCCTTGAGCACAAACCATCACAAAATCTACAAATTCTAAATCCCTTACCAACCCCCCTCGAGGATGGGTTGTCCGGTTAATGGAGGGTCAGATGGAAGGCAACTGGGCTCAGACCGTGCAGACACCCACTCCTGTCATCAACAAAAAGGTTGGAAGACCGATTGGCATCCAAACTCCGGAGCTTTGAAAAGTGATATATCTCTCCTGTTCTGCTGTCTCCTCCATCCTTCCCCCTCTTTTGCATGCTGCGTGCTGCAGGCTGGTTTCCCCTCAGTCTGTCACATTTGTCCAGTCTGCTGCTGGTTTTAAATTTCACAGTGTAATCTGAAAATATTATGCGGGCTCAACCGGGATATTGGAGACTCTGGACATAGCGTGTATTCCTTTTCACCTTCACCCAGTCTTGTCAGGACTAGTGTGTGGGAATCCAGGGGAGAAATTACAGCTTGAAGACGGCCATTTAGTAGTAGCTTCCCAACTGTAAGCCTCAGAATGGTATTTCTGTGTGGATGAGTCATACAGAGGAGGAACTCCTGGAGTCGGCTCAAGGATAGAGGGAACCAGCCAGCGGAACCCTCCCCCGAGAGTCAGTCAGAGACGAAGATAACAGGACATGGCTCTCTGTCACATGTTGTCTTCTACTGTTATTATCAGGGAAGGAGGCACGTATGAGGCGTTCACAACCCCTCTGATCTGGCCTTCTGTGTTGTTTGTGTCTGTGTTTACGTGTATGTGTGTGAAAGAGATGATCAAGTCAGCCTATTCTATTGGGCTCTCTTCCTGTGGGGAAGGGTGTGAAGATATGCCGTTTGGAAAACATTGAATCCAAACAGGGATTCAGGCCACAGTGTTAGTGTTTAGCCACAAGCTAGCCAAGAACCAAGTGTGAATGGGCTGATGTCATATACATGGAATCGAGCTATGTTGACCTTTTGTGGTTGAAGAAAAATCGTCATAGTATGAATCCCTCGCGGGGGATAAAAGTGTTGATTGACACAGTCAAGGGTAATTGAAATACTGCCAGACAATAATAAACCGTACCCGAGACTTTTGAAGACTCCTCCGGGATACCATTGTAGGGCCGATCGTCAGAAAGTTCACGCCACCCCCTCTCTGCAGGTTTAGGTAGAGGAGTGTGGGGTAAATATTTACCCTTTGCCTGGGGGGGGGGAAACACACTAACACACCCCAGCCTCATTGCCTGCTGGCGTTCCTAATTAAGGAAGATTCCTCTTTGGAGGAACAGCATGGCGCAGGCATTATTGCATCAGCTACGGCAGTTGGGAGACTGAATGCCAGAGCATAATTGTAGTGGTACTGTTTGTTTTCTGCCTTTTTAGATGCGGGTGTCACGTTGCAGTGGTTGGGTGAAATATGGCCGCTTTTATAATTTTTAGAGGAGGAAGGGGCTGCGTTTGATGTGTGCATTTGAATTACATGATGATGATAAGCACCTCATGGGTGATGTTCTCCCTGCTTTTTATTTAAGTTTCCCCCCTTTCAAATATTAATTAAACATGCATGTATTCATACTCAGCTTGAAAAAAGTGTATATCGGCATAATTGTGTCTCTTTGGTTTGAGATTGTGTGCGCCTTTGAGGTAGCCGGCGGATTTGAATGTTTACCCGTCTTCAAAGAGCAGAACTATTTGGGGCCTTCACTTGGGGGAATACCATGGGATATTTCAGCCAGGTACTCTGAACTGACTCTAATGGACGTTGTAGCAGCAGCACCATCATGAAGTGATCTGAACCTTGTTCCATTTGCTCTTGAACCTGATAAACTTCCTCTACTTGTTTAGCCAAAAGGTTTTATTCACAAATATGGCCTTCCTCAGAAACTTCAGAACATTGTGTCTATGGTCAGACTTTAACTATCCCCAATGTCTGAGAGGTCTCGTCTCCACATGTAGACTACCTCAGCCGTCACATGGCGCAAAATAATGAAATATCTTATTTTTTTGTCTCTTCATATGCAGTCTTCAGATGAGAGCTGTGGAGAGCAGCAGTGTTTTTGTTGTTTATGTTGTTAAGCCCCGCCCTCTTGTTCTTTTTTTAACTTGCAGATTTGACCAAGGGTAAAGTTTGTGGCGAGACCAGCTCCAGACTCACAATACAATCATGGCTCGTTATGGGGCCTTTCTGTCTGCTCTGGAGAGGAAACATAATCAACTTTGGCACTCTGTCCGTGAGCGTAAAGGGCTAGAGTGTAGTTTACTCAATTAAGCTACATGTTGCCGCCTGAACATTTTGACCAAACATTGAGTCTGAGCAATGAGCAGTTATGAGTGACGTGGTAATAATAGTAGTACCACAGATAATTGTATCTGTAGTACAAGGCAATGTTTTGTTCAATACAATATTATGTTAAATACATTGTGGACTTGACTAATAAATCAGTAACACCAGAAGATTTAGCGTGAGCTCTTGCTACCATGGCTACTGCCCTACCTCAAAAGCTTAGGTCGATTCTATTAGCCCTCGTTGTTCAGAAAAGACATGACTAGCAGGATCATAGTACAACTGTATCCGGCCTCAAAGTGTATTGTAATCTAAATGTTGGTTATCATCACAGGGTTGTTCAGTGGCAAACATTCTTGGTGCTCTGCTCGTGTTGGCGGTAGTGCGTGTAGAAATACAACCATTAACATATTGAAAAGCACTGCCAAAGTGGCTGTGCAGGCGTTGCCCTTGTGCATGTTATAAATTACACAGTATTGATATATGAGATATAACCTTTTAGATGAAACCTCAACAAAGGGACGAATGCAGGCAGGACGAGAAAAACTGAACTGCTGTCCTACTTTCACTCACCAGGAACCAATGCTACTCGATGTAACATTTAAAAGCATTGCCCCAGTAATCAATTGTGTGTGTGTGTGTGTGTGTGTGTGTGTGTGTGTGTGTGTGTGTGTGTGTGTGTGTGTGTGTGTGTGTGTGT
>JAOPJL010000162.1:12466856-12484022 GCA_027123545.1 Trisopterus esmarkii | reverse complement strand
GTGTGTGTGTGTGTGTGTGTGTGTGTGTGTGTGTGTGTGTGTGTGTGTGTGTGTGTGTGTGTGTGTGTGTGTTTCAATAGAGCCATTACCACAGTATACCAGTGCTCAACATGTGTGACTGGCACCCATAGGTGTCATCTTCGATGTACCTCCTGTAGCGTCAAAATAAAACTGTGGTTTTGCTTGTGGCCATATAGCCTATTAATGCTTACAAAGGATTAGTTTTTATATTTGTAGTATTCTCCTAACAGGTTTACAGTGTCTTTTGACTTGAGAATTGCTGTATTTCGGACACAATATGATTTTTAATTTTGGATTACTAACCATTTCATTATCTTGTTTTTTTTTATTTTATCTTGTTAAAAACATATTGAACTTATAAGAGAATCTTAGACTAAAAGAAACATGGAGGAGTCGGTGCGCCATCTCCGAAGCCAGTCGCAAAGCTGCATTGCGCTGTATTAACACTATATTAACATCCTCGTAACAGTCAGCCATGCCCTGTATGTATGCTGTTCGTTACTCTGTGGTGTCTTATGCACATCCGTACTATGTACTTGTGAAAGTGCCTTTGAAAACTATTTTTGGAGGAACTTTACGTCACGTTGCGTACTGTTGCGTTGCATCTCATTTCAGACCGTGTGTTTGAAGCAAGCCAGTGCAAGGGAGTGAGTGGATGAAAAGGTAACGATGCCATTTAGTAGAGAATGTTATATCAATGAAAAATTTGATCAGCTTACCCATTGTGATGTTGCACCTTTCTGTATAGAAATGTAAATATATATGGCATGTAACATCCTACCTTTAGATTTGTTTGCGGGCTTGTCCATCAAAGGATTTCTTTCTAATAAAGGAAATAGTTTGTCGAGTTTTTTTTTTTTTTTTTCTTATCAACAACTAGTGTTCGTCCATTTTTGTGAGGGTATTTTTATGGGCCCTTGGAATATGGCTCAGATGTAAACAAAAAACCTCATACTCTCAAACAATCTCTGCACCACATTTTTTCACACGGTAATAAACAAAGGAAAATATGCCTACAGCAAGCATAAGACCAGAGTTATCTGGGACATAAACGTGAGATACATGACAATAGCTACATTGAATGGTAGGACTGATTTATATTGTAAACCAATATAAAGAAAAGTAACAATAGATAAAAGGGATCTAGATAAAACCATATGTAATACCGGTATACGAAGTTAATGTCACATTGATTGATCACAAAGGTTGACGTATGCATATGTGATGGGTTAGGTTTTTGATATGTGTAAGATTCACATGGACATACTTATCTCAGCTAGGCCAGCATGCTGCAAATATTTATGTGCACGAACATTTTGGTAAAAGAAAAATTCTGAACTTGTAAATCTGGTAAATCTAAGGATCAAGATAAGACGGCCAGTCTTTGCTGCACTCGCTAGTTTTCAAAGCAGGAAAAGCATTTTTGCCGATATATAAATCGCAGAACCTGCGATAATATTGCGGGTCTTCGTCGGGCCAAAATAACCAGGGACGTTTGTTCACATACACAGATACAAAAAGTCACTCCTGTCTAACCTACCTAGATTATTTTGTTGGTGTTTATTGGAGGTGAGGAGATACGGACGGACAGCGCGATGTCATCCTCTGCGTCCTGGAGCGGAACTGTGGCTGGAGGCTCCTGTTAGTTCGAGCCCCGCTTCTTCTGTTGCATTTAAAGCAAAATAAAATGAATCAACTATATATGCTATATTCATAATTCATAATAATCCAAATGTATTTGTTTGCTGTAGTTGACATTCCTTGGTTAAAATGAATTATTCATGTGGAATTCGGGTGTCACAGCAAATAAAAGAAAACACAGAACCAGACTCTTCATCGTAGCCTATCGAGTCACTGCTATTACAGGGAAACATACACAGATACCGCTTATTCTGGAGGTCTACTCTTCTGTATATTTCTCATATAAATATATCTATTTTTTACTATTTTGGAACTACACTTCAGTTACTATCTGAGTAATGGGCTAAAATGTCGTTATTGCACGGGTGGCGCCCACTAGCGGCAACACTACACAATTGACATGTAATTCCTTAGTCAATAGGTGCTGCAGGTTACTATGTCTTATGTGATCAGGATTTGGTCTGTGCTATCAGTACCTAGCTTACGCCGATTACAAGGGCAGCAATACTTACCTGCTTTATATTCAGAAGCTGAAGGTACTCTCAGTGTATCACTAAATGCGTCCACCGTGCTCTTTGATAATGCAATGACTGAATGGGGTCTTCCTTAGGAATGGGCTTTAATAATCAAATAATGTCATGGAAGAAATGATTGACTATGTAAGCCTAAATATTATGAATACAGTGTCAAATGTTATGAATTGAATGCTATGTGTTGATTCGTTATTATGGTTAATAATTAATTATATGATATTCAATTATATATCCATTATTATTAACAATTATTAGTGTTTTTAACACATCTCAGAAAATTGTAATATTGTAAAAAAGCTAATTAACTCAAAACACCTGCAAAGGTTTCCTGAGGTTTCCCACTTCACAATCATGGGGACTGCTGACTTGACTGTTGTGCAGTCATTGACAACCTCCACAAGGAGGTTAAGCCTCAAAAGGTCATTGCTAGCTGACAGAGTGCTCTATCCAAGCATATTCATTGAAGGTTGAGTGGCAGGAAAAATTGTGGTAGGAAAAGGTGCACAAGCAGCGAGGATAAAGGAGTGTCAAGCAAAGGCCATTCAAACATTTGAGGAGCTTCAGAAGGACTGAGGAAGGACAGACAGATGGCATCGAGAGCCACCATGCACAGACAGATCCAGGACATGGGCTACACCTGTTGCACTCCTTGTGTCAAGCCACTCCTGAACCAGAGACAATGTTAGAAGTGTCTTACCTGGACTAAGGAGAAAAATAGTCTGTTGCTCAGTGATCTAAAGTCCTCATTTCAGATGTACAGGTTCAGAAGTACTACTGTATATTGCATATATATTTGGAAATCAAGGTCCCATGCTTCAAGTCAATGATGATTTTGGGAGCCATGTCATTCTCTGGTGTCTCCGGTCCGCTGGGTTTTACGAAGTCTGAAGTCAACGCAACCGTCTACCAGGAATGAGAATGAGCGAAGCAACCTGGGCTTCAATAACACCTCAGCTGTGCCACAGGCTGATCGACTCCATGCCACACCACATTGATGCAGTATTTCATGCAAAAGGAGTACTGAGTGCAGAACAGACATTTCCTTTTTCAAGATACTGCATTTTTTCACACCGTTTTTATGAGCTGTAACCCATAATAATCAAAATTAAAACAAAGGCTCGAAATATTTAATGTTGGGTTAACAAATTATATAATTGTACTTTTTAAATTTAATTATTGAAATTAATTTACTTTCCCACAATATTCAAATTTATTGAGATGCACCTGTAGATATCCAGTGACATACATATTAAACTGGGCCTACTCAACAGGCTGTTTGGCTTCAATGGTTTCTATATCAGGACAGGCACGGTAGTGGTTATGTTGTTTGACTCCCGGGAAAAGGCTCTGGGCTCTCATCTGTAGGCATCCAAAAGTAAGAAGCCCTACCTACCCCTGCCTTAATGTCATGTATCCACACATGTCATATACCCTATCTCCATACACCCAACACACAATGGGTATTTTAAATACTATAAATTAAAATAACCAAGCAGTGTTATCTAAATCTCTTACCACAGAAACAATGACAGGAATTCAAACGTTGAAAAAGAGCTGCTGCAATATTTTAATTGGAAACGACACTTTAGAAAAATTACAGTCAATTATAACAGACAATCGTTGTTTCTCATGTTAGTCTTTACCCTCCAACATGCAGTTTAGACATGCAGAATAGTTTCAATAAGTCCATATCAAATGAATAGGTCAGATAAATGTTTTGGTCTTCTAGGAAAGGCAAAGTATCCACTTGAAATGCCAGCCGCAGGCATTTTGCATGCTCAGTGTTTGTAAGGCCATAAACACAGTAAGACTGACCATGGAACTGCAGAGAGGAAATGGGATTGGAGAATGAGACTAAATGCCAAATCCCATCACATCAATCAGAGTGAAAATGTTGCCAATATAATATTGTCAACATTTTTACTCTGATTGATATATATTTGCAGGCCAAATGACCTTATGGTGAGTGTTGACAATTCAAAATAAAAATAAAAATATTGTTAATGTCAAGTATTTCTAACTAATGATTCAGAAATTGGCCTACTTTTATATTCCGATTGTTGATATTAAAATGTCCTCCATTTCATCAATAAATAATGTTAATGAGCAATTGCATGTTTCTCATCATTCTACCACTTTCAGATGTTAACATTCGGTGATAACCCATGATGAATTAATGTAAACCAAGTAGAAAAAATGTATGTACAGCATGTAGACAAAGTCCAAATAATGAAAAAAACATGAACTAGAAATAAAGTGAATGAAAATGATACAAATGTTATAAATAATATTTTTGAAGAAAAAAAAACTAAATTAACATAACGTTCAAACCGTGAGAAAGGCTTCACAATGAAATAAAAAGGTTAGTTCACTTTGAAAGAAATAAGCAAACATGGAATGCAGAGCAGTAGGTGGATCACAAGGAGCAATAATGAACCATTTAAAACACGTGATGGGAAAGCCATTTTACAGACCCATTTGAAAGTTTCTCTTTTAAGGCACGAGAAGAAATTTAAAGTGATGGTGTTGAGCCATGTTAGGCAACACAAGATCCTGGTTAGACATGAAGAACTACAACATATGCATACTGGAAATTCACAGTGATGTCATGTAACAGAGCAGCCTGTGGTTCCCCTGGTCCTGGTAATATAAACCTGCTTTCTATAGACAAAAAAGAAAGAAAAGCAGGAAATTATATTTCACATACGTTATTTCATAACCCGTGGTCTAGTGTCATCTTTGAAGGGGGGTGGGGGGCACATGCAAGGTGCTAGCTGAGAAAATACATTAACAGCCAAAGCAATCTCACACAATTTCCTCTCATCGGTTCAAAGATATTAGAAACAGAACACTATCTGGTTTCCACTAAGTAGTTTGCTTTCCAACTACTTGTAAGAAACAGAACTCTATCTGCAACCATTTTGTTTTACTGTGAGAAGAGTTGGGACGTGTTGGGTATTGCAGCAGCTTACAGCAAATGTGAATGGTCATAAACGCCTGTCTGAAATTGGTATTCAAATAAAAAGATAAAACCAAGGACTTCTATGATTAAAAACAGGTTTAGACCTTACCCAATTCAGTCATCAGGCCAAAAGTCTCCACTTTCAAGTTGTATACATATCATAAAAATAAATCAACTAAGAATGGCAAAAGCTAAGAACAGGAACAAGAATCGACAATTGAGTGAGAGCAGTCATGAAAATCACAATGATGTCAAACATACATATTCCCATCAGAATTGTACAGTCAATAAAAGGACCACGTTTCAATCCGTGCACACAAAATAACAAGTAAAAAAAAAACTAAAAACAGCACAGACAAAAAATAAAATAAAAGTCTCAGTTTCCGGTCATCACTACACAACAGCCGCCCAGCCAGAGCAATGTTATTTCGAGGCCTTCGGCTCCGCAGTCCTCGGCTTCAGACCAGGTCTACTTGAGGCGCTGGATGAGGGAGTGTGTGAGTCCCAGCCTGTGCAGCTGGAGGGTGGAGAGCTGGGGCAGGCGAGGGTAGGCCTTCAGAAGCCTCTCCCAGGTGAGCTCCAGGAGGCTGGGCACCACCAGCCACACCTTGTACAGGGAGCCCGTTCTCCGGTTCTCCGACAGGTTGACCACCCCGCCGTGCACGTACATGCACCCGGCCTGGGGGGGCAGAGGGGAAAGAGGTGTCCAGGGAGGTGTTACAGAGGGGAGTCATGGCTCAGTTGTTTTGACTCCCAGCTGATCTGTTCTGGAGCATGATGCCTATTATGCTCATAATTATATTTAGGCTACATATTTATAAAAATAAAATCACGTATTCTCTTTGGATAAAAGAGTCTCCACAATGACTATAGTAAAAAAAAAAAAAGGGCTGTGGTATGATTAAAGGTCACACCTTTTTTTAAATAATGGCATTGAATACAGTGCACTAACCGGTGTGATTGCAGCACAGTGGAAGTAAGCAGGCTCTGGCATGAGGGCCGGCAGTCTACTCCACTGGTATGTCTGCAGGCTGATCTTCCACAGGTCTGACAGAATCTGCTCCCCGTTGTACCCTCCACATATAAACACCTCTGTGGGGAAACAGAGTGTGAGGGGCTGGTACCTAATGGGCTAATGACTGAGGGTTTGTGAGGGAAAAGTAGCGTGCGGAAGTGACGGCATTATGGGGGATTAGCAGGTGAGTCCTCAGTGTGTAAACTAGTAGTGATAGGTAGTTCAACTGGTCCTACCGTCTTTGACCTGCACACAGCTGTGACAGCGGCGAGCAGCAGGATATCCTTTTGTTCAAAGTAAAGAAAAACAGGATGGGAATCAAATAGAGGCTTAAAATCACCTGCAAACTAGACTTTACACACAGACACACAATCTTAGGCCGGCTCACCTATCTTTTCATGAGTTTTTGTGACGATTCTCTCCCAGCAGTTTGTCTCAAGGTTGTACGCATGAATCTGAAAAAAATGTCAAGTTGTATTAAAATGACTGCAGGACATGTTTGTTTATCTTGTTTATCGTGCTCATCGTTGTTGTTGTTGTTGTTGTTGTGCAGGCACTAGCTTTAATACCTTGTCTAGAGGATATGACGTCCAGGAAGTCCCGCCTCCTAGAATGTAGATCCTCTGTGCGTCGTGAGCCAGCTCATGTCTGTACCTGAGTGGTTGGGGGTTAATCAGACGTCCTTCAAAAGGTTCCGGCAGTGGGAGAACCCATGGTTCTGGACAGGGACTGGACTCACCTTTCCTCAGGGAGATCTGTGGGTGCATTCTTGGGTTTGAGGTGGACCCAGATGCGTGTGGACAGGTCCAGCCGGTGCAGGTCTGTGCTGTAGAAATAACCCGTCGTTCCTCCAAACACATACAGGTAGCCATTTATAATGACCATGGCCTGGCGGTGGAGGCAGAGTAAGAAGGAGTGACTAAATAAATATAGAATATGAGATGGAAAACACCTAGTCAGCTGGAACGCATCTTTAAAGGGCAAATGGAACCTTGTATTGGAGAATAAACCCTGGGCTCACCTGTCCGTAAATCCGGTTGGGTTTCTGGCCCCTGCAGTTCAGGAGGTTCCAGCGCTTGTAATGGACGTTGCAAACATGGACGTCATTGCCGTTGTTTTCACCGAATGGTATCCCCGTTCCGCCAAACACAAGCAGGTTGTTGCCGTGCATGACCGCTAGTAGATACAAGAGCACAGAGCATCAGAATATCAGGCTCAGGGCTTGGAGCTGCAGGACATCTAACCCGCTATTAAATGCAGGTCTCTCCCTGGTATGGAGGCTGAGGCTGAATTGACGTCCTTCGATTCCCTCTTTTGCAAACATCCCATTTCGACTCGGATGTTTGCAGCGGTACCTGCACTCATCTTTTTTTCTCGTCACGTTAATGTGTACACAAGGGGGCAGTGTAGTGTTTCAGACACTAAATGTAGATGACAAGAGAATCTGGAAAACCGAATCCCCAGACTCTTAGTAAATAGGTTTGAAAAAGTATGAGGAAAGGACGTTGAAAATATGTTACACAAATCACTCAAATCACAAAAGGGTTTGGTGTATCACAACCAACTGAAAATAAAGTTTTAATTTTGCCGGTTGTATTCACATTATTGTCGGGTCTGGCTGTTGAAAACTAAACAAAACAATGTTCCCAACCGATGTGTCAAGGGATTACTTGACGTGCAAGTTGCTAAGCTCTGGCAGGACTGCAGGGTATTTGCATAGTCATCAACTGCCTAAGGGGTGTTCTTTGAGAAGATGGATCCTCCCATTCCTGGAGGATTCGATTGTGATTTGGACTCTAGGGGGTTAGGCCTGGCTCTCTACCTGGCAGGGAAGGTTAGGAGAGAAGGCCTCTCTACCTGGTAGGGAAGGTTAGAAGAGAAGGCCTCTCTACCTGGCAGGGAAGGTTAGAAGAGAAAGCCTGGGTCTCTACTTCGCATTGAAGGTAGAGTAGGGTAGGCCTGGACTAAACCTGGTATGGAAACTAGGTCTGGTCTACCTGGTATGGAGGGTTAGAGTGGTAGGCATGGTCTTTACCTGGTATGGAGCGTTGTGGGGGTAGGTCTTGTCTACCGGGCATGTAGGGTGGGCCTGGTCTACTTGGTGGTGGATGGAAGGTTTGGGAGGGTAGGCTACCAGGTATCGAGGGTCTCTACCTAGCATGGAGGGATGGGGGGGGGGTTAGGCCTACCGGACATTGAGGCCAGCTCAGTGGGCATGTAGCCCTCGGTGCGGAGCTGCTGCCAGGTGGCCGTGGCGAAGTGGAACCTCCACAGCTCCCTGAACAGTGGGTAGTCCTCATTCTCAGAGCCCCCGGCGTCATCAAAGTCTGGGTTATAGCCTCCGAACACATACAGGTTGGCGTTGTCTGCTACACAGCGGTGTCCGCTGCGGGCAGGGGGGGCACAATGTCCTGGAGAGGGGAAGGGATGTTCAATGTGAACATGTAGCTAATCCCCATGCATGTGCTGTTGTTCACGGCCTACAGTGCACATGAAGGCTTGTGGCTGCCTTATACTTCTATGGAATTAGTGATATGAGCCATTAAGATTTTTCTAACATACCCACTTTACTTGTAATTTATAATAAATCACCCGCTAGACGTCTAATATAGTTGGCTACTGGACTACTGTAGAACCCATTGAAAACAATGATTTTAGGCCCATTGTGAAAAACACCAGGGGAAAATAACATAGAAAGACAATTACAGTTTCCAAATAATTTAGTTTGATGCATTTATTGTTTCCAACAATCCAAACCAATTTAAAAAACACAATCGGGGTAAGAATGCCTAGGTTTAAAGTTAAGGGGGTATAAATGTTGTATTAGCAATGCAACATTTATTACACATTCAACATATTGTGTTAAATGTATTCTACTGAGGTATCAAATAGTGTCTTATAGTACACTAATAGTGCTGTCTTTTTTCTAACAGGTTGCATCAACTGTCATATAGGCTGTAGTGTGTGAGTATGTTTGGGCAAGGTGTAGTTCACTGTTGTCGGTGGATCAATGTCTTAATAAACGGTCAAATGTCACAACATTTTACCCCACCTTCTCTCAGAAAACGGTTCGGGATCCGCAGGTTGGGGCATGATGGAGAGAAGATCCGACGAGCCTGAAGCCATCGCACTCTCTTCTTAGAGCCTTCAAACCAATGTATAATAGTTACACAAATAGCGATCACATCAAGGGATGTATAGTTAAGAGTTTTTCTGACGGCAGTCGAGGTAAGTGTATCAACTGCAGAATGGGACTGCAATAAAAAAAAACTACTGTGTCACATCAAATGTATTGGCTTCCGTAGCAATAGCTAGCTTTCCTCGTATTCCTGCGGTAGTCAAACTTGGCACTGCGGACGCTACCAAATGCAATGCTGCATCATATGCACAACCAGTATTTCATAAACATATCTAGATAACGCTAACATCATGACGATTCGCCGTGAGGTCGATGCATGCTTGACATATATGAAGCTCTGCACTTGTGGACCATCTGCTTTTGTTTACAAACCTGGATCACGAATGGACAGCCTCCACGACAGTTTCTCGAATTTATTTAGTTGATTGAGGCCGCAGTTTCCCAAATCTTCCGCGATCGACATTGTAAACTGAGTGCAAAAGCAAACACTATCGCGGACACTAGTGACAGTGCGCCACAGGTATTATGTATATGAAGCACCAATCAAGTCAAAATAAGTAAAAACCTGCTGCAACTCACACCGTCACAGCCAGCTGTAGTGCTCTGACCAATCCGGAGCAGGGGTGGGCGGGGCGTCGCCGACTAGGGCTGCAGGCGTCAAAGGAGAGCTCAATTTACACTGCATATTGGATTCCATGCCAGACATTGCAACAGTGGTATCCATACATCCAATACCATAAAGACCTATTATATTATGTATAACTCTCACTACTGTGTGAAAAAGTATTCGGATTTTTTTTGTAGAACAGAAAGATGTACTTTTTGAATTTGAAGTCCACTCAGAATACATAACAGAGGAATAATCTCACTTTCGTGTAGTCAAAAAAATAAATCAACACATTATCTCTCCTTTGATTATTTAACTAATCTCTAACACAGGGTTTAATCAATGTCCACAGTGCAAAAGGTATTTGGTTATTTTCAGACAGGAAGGAGCTCGTATCTGTATAGGCCATAGATAAAGACACTTATAGTTTATATATGTCAAAAGCCTAAGTCTGTTGTTGTGATTTTTAAGTTGTAAAATGACTATATTTAAAACTATATGTAACTATGTGTGAACTACAAGTGCATTGGTGGGTCATTAAACCTCACAGATATTAACACACAAAATACGGATACGGTTTTTTTGTTCAGCCCTCAAGCACCGCGTCAAACTTGATAAAGATTGTCATCTAAAACTACACAGAGATGATCGCAAAATAGACAGAATGCCCTGACAATGTTCTGTGTTTACTCCAGTCTAGCGCTGCCTGCCTCTGCCGGGGCCCCTCCTCTCCCGACGCCCGTGTCGCTCGGCGGTGATGTCACTCGCGGAGGCTGCTCAGGACAGGACAGAACTAGATAGGCAAGGGCTCTCAATGTGAAATATCGCCACGAAAACCCATCGTTAAAACAAAGTGAGTGATTTGATTACTATGAGAACCCGTTCATGGATATACTGGTAAGGCTGCTGGAGTACTCCAGGGTAGTTGCATTGTCAAGCTGAAACTGTACTTTAAAACCATAGGTTAGCAAGTGTACTTTTGGAAAAACAGATTACAAAAAATGTCGTCTCCGAGTCCGGGCAAGAGGCGAATGGACACCGACGTGGTGAAACTGTATCCTTTTACACAACATCCACCACATCGCCCTGATTGGGAATCCAACTTTTGTCTGTATGCTTCACAGCTGCCAGCTCGATGGTGTTGTTTACAACGTTGGCAATTGTTTGATTTGATCTGAAATGCACCGAGTGTGTGTGTGTGTAGCTAGCTGGGTTATTCGGGGTTTTATGGTTGTGTGGTAAAACTATAAGCGTCGCTTATTTCTGGAATAAGCAGCGAGTCCGACCGCGGCTCACGCGATACGTTAGCAAGCCAACTCTTTACCTGCTTCGAGCTAAGCTACGGATTTGTTTTAAATGCCTCCACAGCCAACGCTGTTTTTCCTCTGTGTTACTGCTTTATTTAACTAACGCCACGATAAACGGACGTTTCGTCGTGTAATTTGTCACGGATCGAACCGAGGCCGTTGGTGAACGCTGACCTCTGTAACTAAAGCTGCTATTCGCGTCAAACGTTGTTAGCATTAGCCAGCTAGCAGTAAGTTAGCTTGTTAATCCTCCTTAGTTTGGAGTCAACACACACCGCGAGCCGTCCGACAATGTGTGGATTATTGGATGTGGCTTGGGTCGGAAAATGGAGGATTTATTGAAAGTCGGGAATTAAATCATTTTTGGAGTGTTCGTGTTCTGAATGTTTGCACTGACAAATTCTCACACAGCGTCAGCGTAAAACTATTTTTCCTAGGGATCTTTTGTTGTGTATTTAGTTACACAATCGTTGGCCTGTTTTTGCCGTCGAACCATAAGTTAATGTAATAGCTTTTTTTTTAGATGGCATTTGTTGTGATCAAATATCAGGACATTCACCAAACCTAAAGCTAGACGTGCTCTTACGCTAATTACATAAGTATAATGGAAATACCTGATCCAAATCGTCATCATTTTGTCTATATAATGATATCATTTAATATTTTCAATCCGAGTATTTACATGAAAATGCACTCAACATTATCAATGTAATTCGTTGTGGTTTTAAAGAACATCGAAACATTTTAACACACAAGTTTGTTGCCATTAAAGGCCCTGGCAGCATGAGCTGAATTGTTTTGTTTTTGTCCTGCAGCTCAATCCCGCATTCTGATTGGTCCGCCTGTTACCATCCGGAACATGGTAGAGGGCGGATCTTGGTGACAGCTGATCGAGGAAAAACAAACGCGCTGTACTGTGTGCACATGCAGTGGTTGGGGGTTGGGCACAAATCCCCTTTTGTTGACTAGGCTTCATGTTATAGAAATAAATTCATCATTAATAATGAATTTTTCATTTATCATTTATGAATTTAATTAAAAGTATTTTCAAATAAAGGAATAAAAAATAATATTAGTGAAGCAGTCAATAAAACAATTGAGGAAAGAATTTGGCCTATACTTGGTCCTCCATAATATATTAGCCCTTTTGTAATATAAACAAATATTTAAATGTTGCATGATTATCACAGTTAAATGGCTCTATATATAGATATATCATATGATAGGATATTTTCTCAAGCCTTTATTTTTCCCATTGCACAGGGTGAATCTGCTCCCATTTACCGGCTGAATTTGATTGCCGTCTAGTTAATCTAACAGTTGCAGTGGCTTTAAAGTTCTGCAATTATGTGCTCTTACTTTGGTATAAGAGCTGTGGATCCGTCATGCATCGTCAATTCAATGTAAAAGTTGGATTCATTTTGGGTTACTGGCCGTAACCCGTGTTTACATTTTGACACCTAAATTGCTGTGTCACATGCTGTGTCCAAGAATCATCGGTGAAGCATCAGGGGAAGAAGTTCTCTATTTACAACTGTCGGGTGGGGTTGAACTGAGCTGTAATCTATTAACAACCAGACATTCACAAGGTGGTGTTGAATAGAGCTGTGATCTAGTTACAACCACAGAGTTGGGTGGTGTTGAACTGAGCTGTAATCTAGTTACAACCAGAGAGTTGGGCTGTGTTAAACTGAGCTTGGTGCTAGTTAGAAGCAGAGTCAGCTTTTGTTTATTTAAGGATCCCCATTAGCTGAAAACGCTGTAATCAGCTACCCTTCCTGAAAATTCTTGTTACAACCAGACAGTTGGCTGGTCTTGAACTGAGCTGTGATCTAGTTTACAACCAGATAGTTGGGTGGTGTTCGACAGCTGGGTGCTAGTTAAAAGCTTGGTCAGCTAAATCAGCTTTTGTTTATGTAAGGATCCTTCATTAGCTGAAAATGCTCTAATCAGCTACCCTTCTGGAAAACTTTAATTGTAATCAGACAGTTGAGGAGTGTTGATTTGAGCTTTGATCTAGTTACAGCCAGTTGGCTGGTGTTGAACTGAGCTGGAAAATTGTTCAAATTAGATGTTTCAGGGATGTTGAACTGCGCTGTAATCTAGCAACAGCTAGAGAGTTGGGTGGAATACTGAAATATTGTTGTTAAAACTAGATGTTTGGCAGGTGTTGAACTTAGCTGTGATCTAGTTAGAACCAGACATATGGCTGGTATGGAACTGAGCTGTTATCTAGTTACAACCAGGCAGTCGGGTGAGGTTGACCTGAGCTAGCTTAAAGCAGAGTCAGCTTTTGTTTATTTGAGGAGCCCCATTAGCTGAAAACGCTGTAATCAGCTACCCTTCCTGAAAACCACACATAACACATCAACAACCTAACAGACTTGTTAAACCTGATGCAACCAGAGAGTCTATGGTGTTGAACTGAGTAGATCCGCTCCTCGTCTCTGAATTATTGATCTGAATGTCATGAGTCTTGCTACTGGAGCCTCGACGCTAACCCTGATCAGGTGTCCAGAGTTCCTCAAACTTTATACACTGTAATACCCTTAGCTGTATTCATCTGTTTCCGGTTGACCTGTGTCTTTCTATAAAAAAGCAGTTTTTGTTGTCTTCTGTAGTTTCCTTTACAAACTCCACAGCATTGAAAGCAAGCACGAGGTCACCATCCTCAGTGGACTGAACGAGTTTGTGGTGAAGTTTCACGGCCCACCAGGAAGTACGTGCCAGACACCTTCACCCCTGCTTCCATTTTGATAATGTTTTTTCCATGACGGTTAGCTAACAAGGAGTCTTGATGTTGTTGTGTTTCAGCACCATATGAGGAAGGAGTTTGGAAGGTGCGCGTGGACCTCCCGGATAAGTACCCCTTTAAATCCCCGTCAATAGGTGGGTGGTCATGTACCATGGAAACTTTTTAGCTTATGGCCCAGCATGTTTGGCATTACAGAGCCTTTTAACATGACCTCTGTGATTAACCTGTATTCATTTATTTACAGGGTTCATGAATAAAATATTTCACCCTAACATCGATGAGGCGTGAGTAGGAATTCTGACGTTCAGAACCTTTCCTGATGTTTATAGTGTCTTATCCATGATAAATTGCACTAATGTTGGATTATATGCACTTGAGTGATCATAACATAATGATTACCTAATATTATGCAGCCATTATCATGACTATGCTGCATAATGCTTTTTGAAAATATGTTAATTGTAGAACTTGAACTTTTGTATAGACACAATTTGGGTTCTAGCTTGACATTAACAAAAACCCTGACCTCCAAATCCAACACCTCAATTTAACGTTGTTGACGTGTAATATGTATGGATATGGTTCTTTCCAGGTCAGGAACTGTGTGTCTAGATGTCATCAACCAGACTTGGACTGCTCTGTATGGTATGTGATGTATTGCATATAATTCAACTTTTATAACTGTCTTGGCCATTTGAGTACAGGGCTTGTGCATCATGCCGTCACGGTGCAATGACCACCATTTTTAGAGCATAAGAGTAACCTACCGAAGTTGTAGTTGTTATGTTGGTAGTAAAGGTTTTGTAGCCTGGTTATACCAGTTTATCATGCATGGTATTTTCAGTCCTTTTTGCAAGAGGGTCTGACCTTTTGCCATACACACTACAGTTGATTAGTAGCTATGGCTAGACAGAAAACACCTAAGCTAATGAGATGACTTTAATGTCACCAACGGAGCAAGCTGATACAGCTCATTGCAAAACCGGTCGAAGAACGTCAAACACATGGCTAATTTCTTACACCACTTTGCTGGCATGATACGACAGGAAATGTGCGTTCTATTGCAGTTCCCAAACCTTTCCAAACCAGGCACCCCTTTACAGCGATTTATTTGCATGCGTGAACCACCCAAACTAAAATGGCTGAACTTCGTGTTTTTCAAACTAAAATAAAACATACATCTATAAATGAACTAGCCAGCATGCTACCCAAGCCTTACATCTATACTTTAACTAGCTAGCATGCTCACTAAGACTTCCCATCTGTACATTAACAAACAAGCATCGTAAATTAGACCACACATATATACATTTACTCACTAGCATGGTAACCGACCATACATACTTGTTTACTAGCAGGTCACTGTAAAGGATCTATATGTCATAACTGTACTGTACTTTGGTAAAACGTGTAAATCTGTGGGTTGCATTTGAAAGATGGCGACCGTTTAGAGCACAGAAGGACTTTTAAGAATTAAGAAAAATACATTGCCTTTCATTATCAAATTCAAAATATGTTTCACTCATTTTATATTGCGCTTATGCTTGTTCAGTGTCCTGATCCTGGCAACTTACATGAGCTACGTTTCTGGGTAGAAAGGGGCACTATTGGAGACAACTGTCCAACATTGGGGATTACATACATGGTACCCAACTTCAACGGTGTCAACTTTACAATTTGTACCTTTTTTAAGGTCTGCGTAAAACATAATTCCTTGCCACATTTCTATGCTTAATATGATCTCAAATTCTTTTCATGAGTTAATGTAAGCAGCTTTGTTGAGTCAGCTTTTCCAACCTTGGTATATTGTAATGGAATCAGTTTGAAGTGGGGGTGATTTGAGTGCAGTGGGCAAGAGACTATATTTAAATAGTAGACCTCACACACTTCCACATGTCTTCCATAAAGGACCGTTCGTTTGTAAAACCTCCTAATTTCAACGCTGAAACAGGAAAAATTTAGTTTGCTGTACTGGCATCTGTTCATGTATTATGGGGTGGCAGGATAGTCGGTTATTGATTTAATAATCTGCTGTATGACTTAAGGGTTAGAAAGTTAGAAATGCTATTTACGAAGAGCTACATTCCATGTCTTATTTATATCCTTACTAGTTAGAAATGTATATCAATTCCATCAGTTCTTCTGCTGAGCGGGATGCTTCTTCTGCCCTCAATTTAATTTAGTTTGAGTGTATGAGAGTGATTCATTTGCACAGAGAAAATAAAGTAAAATATTTTATTTCTCTGAAATGCAAATGAACCCAGATGGTGGGTTCATGTCCTAACTCCCTTTCATCTACAGAGGAGCAAACCGTCTAATATACTATCCCACTTGGGTTTTGATATAAACCAGTGAGATAGACCTCTAGTGTTGGTTCTAGAAACCGCACATTATTAGTTATTTTTAAATTATGAGGAATGTGGATTGGTCCTGTAATGATAGATTTAGGCCCTGCCACAATGATGTAATCAATATCAATAATGGTTTAATTTGTTGACCTTATTGCCTTCACTTTGTGATTCAATCAAGGTATAAAATAAGTCAATATATTTCCATTCCCCTAATTCTCTAGTCTGACCCATCCTATTGGTGGACGAGCTCTATGCCTTCGGTGTGCATTCTGAATTTGTGTGTGCAGCAAGCCACGGGTCCATTGGCTTCCCATTATGCCCTTCCTACCCAAATTGTTCAGGTCATCCTCCAGGGGGCTCTCTTGTACAACGAAAGTATAACAAGAGAGGCTAGACTTGAGGCTAGGAGTCTTGTAACCAGTTACCAAAAAAAACAATTTGCAGACCCCGGGTTCTGTTTCCTATATCTACTCTGCACTTGCTTTTTCAGGAACCAGGTCTTGCAACGCACTTGTTTTTTGTAGCTACTCCGGTATTGATTTCACGCTTTTGTTTGTTGTCAGCCTCACCGTGTCCGCATACAATGTAATGTTACTGTCATGCTGTTCCAACAGACCTCACCAACATCTTCGAGTCGTTTCTGCCCCAGCTGCTTGCCTACCCCAACCCCATTGACCCTCTGAATGGAGACGCAGCCGCCATGTACCTGCACCGGCCCGAGGACTACAAACACAAGATCAAAGGTGAACTCTTCGTCAGACTTATGCATTCTTCAAACCATTCAAACCATAAATGTACACAAACCACAGCACTAGCTGAAAATCTGAAAAAAATA
>JAOPJL010000162.1:12446899-12456986 GCA_027123545.1 Trisopterus esmarkii | reverse complement strand
AAACACACCACACACACACACACACACACACACACACACACCCACACACACACACACACACACACACACACACAACCATGTTTTATGTATTGCCAAAGTATATTGACAATATAGCCTGCCCGGTACCATAACGTGTGTTTTCGGTGGCGTCTTTAACAGCGGTTAAACGTGGAGGTACCCCTCAACGCAGACGAGCTGGAGAACGTGTTCGACACCCTGGACACCGACAGAAACGGCTACCTCACACTCGACGAGTTCTCCTCTGGCTTCAGTACGTTTCCACGTTGTCGTTATATGCACGTTATTTTTTACAGATTTGTTGTTCTATATATATATAGGGCTAATTGTTTTAATTGTTATTCAATTTCTTATTGTTATTCTATTTGTCTCCCTATTTGAATATTTAAAAGTTCCGTCTCTGCAGGCGCTGCCACTATTCATTTCACCGCATTTCCATGTGCATGTCTTTTAAACCCCTTGAATCGTGAACCATCGTTCCCATCGTCTCAAGCTCTTAAACCCCCAGCCTGTCGTCCCTTTAGGTGAGTTCCTGTGTTCCCAGAGGAGCGCGGTGACGGAGGAGGCGAGGCGGCCGGCAAAGGGCGGGTCAGAGGCCATGTCCCAGAGCCAGTGGGAGACCAAGCTGGTGGCCAGCGAGGATGAGGAGCAGAAACACTTCGGCATGCTCATGGAGACCCTGGGGGCCAGCAATGTGTTTGAAGAGTGAGTTCCTGAACTGGGTCTAAGAGTGCGTGTTTGTGTTTCCGTTGGTATTGGCTCAAGCTTGTTTTTGCGTCCATGTGTCATTGTGTATATTTGCACACACTTTGTTGCTGTTGCTGGGGTGGAAGGTCACCACTATCGCTCTCTGCCCCCCCCCCCCGCACCCCTCCTCTCATACCTTAAGTCAACGTGGTGCCAGACTGTGAGAGTCACACCCGCTGGGCTAAACAAACCATACACTTTCCTACTCTGTTAGGTTTGTCCTTTCGTCTCACGTTATGTGCCTCAATGTCAAGGAACAAAAACACCCACTCATACCCTCTTGAGTCTGTCGTACTGCTGACCAAACAAAATGTCATCAAATGATCTCCACGGACTACAGTAATATTTCACTTGTCATTTTCTTTCTCCTTAAAGCAATATGTAAAGGTGACCTAAAGGTCCGAGCCACTTTTGTGTTTATACATAAACACATGTTTGTGTTTGATATCTATTTATATTATCCCAGATATTTTTTATCTTCCCCTTTTTTTATAATTTGTATCAGTATCTCAATATTACTAGAGAATCATCAGGAAATGTATATGAGGTTATCCAGGAAATGATTATAACAGTCATTGATATGGTTAACCGTTTGGAATATAAAGGTGAAATGGCACGTAAGGGTGCATGTACATGTACGTACGGCGAAACTGTCAAAATAAAGGTTGATCATGATTAGGCTGACTAATAGCAGGTGAAGCAAGGAACCAGACTTGTGCATGATGAGCTCCACTAGGTCCTAGTGTCTATAGTGTTGTGCATTCATAGACGCTGCACTGACCTGCTTTGACCCGATGCTGTTGGAAAGGCCAAGAGCAGCCTGATAGCAAATACAATAAAAAGGGATAGCTGTTTAATTATAATTATTTATTATATTATATATTATCATTATTTTTTCCTCCTTTTCAGGATCACTATCAGGTTTCCCAACCGATTTGAAAGAGTTGTTTTTATATGCATATTAAAGCCTCTCCAATATGGAGGTGATGTTAACTCCATGTATTTTATATCTCAATCCAAGTTGCCGGCCAAGCTGTTTTCTTGTGCCAAGGCGGGTCTATTACGATTGGGGCTCAAATATCAGGCTGCTGCCAATCATAGAGCTGCTGACATTATAATCCTAGCCTATGATGACATGGGTTGCTTGGCATGAAGGGGTACGTCAATAACAGTGTTTTCGACAGGGAGAAAAGAGCATCCTCCAAAGCCTGACTGGACTCACCTTTAGCAAACAGGAGCTCAATAAAAGTCAACAGTGAATGCAGGACATCCTATTGACTTCAGCATGCCTGCCAGCCCAGGCTGTCATTGCACAACACATCACTTTTGGGCCATGGTCAGTAGGCTCTAGTTATAGGATATAGCCCTCAGTGTTTCATCAAGCGGAACTTGATGAAAACTTTAATGTGCATTTTCAAACCACAATGGCGTGAGTTCACATAACCGAAAGCCAGACACTGGTATTTTTATGTTTTCTTTGAGCTTTTTTGTACATAGCTCAGAGGCAAACACACAATGTTTCTCTGGAAGTGGGTATTTAAATGGATTGCGTGTGGATCAAGGATCAAGCAGCCTCCCCCAGCCCCAGAGTCCAATCAGTCTGCCTTGGGCCCGGTGAGGGCTGCTCAAAGCCGTCTTTCACACAACCACACTCCACGCTGGTATTAAATTATGTCCCTCTGCTGACGCATCTGTACGCAAGTTGCTTTTTTCCTCAGTACCAGATTCCCCAACTTGTGTTTCATGGCTTCTCCTGTGTGCCGTTAGTCCCAGTGAGGTGCGCAGTCTGTGGGCCCAGCTGAGTCGGGACGAGCCGCACCTCCTCTCCAACTTCGAGGAGTTCCTGGCCCGGGTGACCGCGCAGATCAAAGACGCCGACCGGGAGAAGAGGGAGATGGAGAGCGCCATGAGAAGGTCAGGCCGCAGGAGCCGTGTTCATATGTGTTTCATGGATCACAATGCGCCGTGCAATTAAAAAGGCGGTACATATTGATGTGTTCATGAAGGAGAGCGGCCACGCATGATGACGAGATCCAGTCCTTGTATGAGGAGATGGAGCAGCAGATTAAAGATGAAAAGGACCGGCTCCTCCTGCAGGTACCTGTGTATGAAAAGCTTACATTGCCCCCGATACCGCTCCCGCTCTGTCTTGTGTGTTTTTAACAAATGTGATATAATTCTACTCCTCTTATTCACAGTTACTTCCTCTCCCTGCTCCCTGTCCCAATGTTCACCAACATTTATAATTTAGATGGAAGTTGTGATTTGAAAAGGAATCAATTCATATTATCTTATCTTATATATTTTTGTCTTGCACGTGTTATAGCAGCCAATCAGAGCACAGCTTTAGTCAAGACACTCTTTAATACAGACACGGGGAGAATGTGACGGCTCTAGATAACAGTCCGATGAACTCTTATCCCCCGTACCCTTTGGCTGCAGGATTCTGAGCAGTTCCTGTCTCGCAGCCAAGACCTGGCGGTCCAGCTGTCCAGCAAGGAGAGCGAGCTGGACCAGCTGTTCCAGAAGCAGAGCAGGGTGAGCAAGCATTACCTTCATCATCTGAAACCGTGCGGTCCAGCTTTCTCCTGTTCCCCAGATGGACTGAGAGGCCCTTTCTAGAGTCATGAAAGGGTTAATGTGTGTATATTTCATGAAATTATATACAGTATATCACTATATTCAGTGCACCAGTGCAGAATAAACTATTTGGGTAAGTTAATATTAAGAATTTTGGCAAATTAGCATGCATCCCATATAATTAAAGTTGTAATTGTAAGATTTTGCCCCTCTGTTGGAGGCGAGTCTTTCAGAATTAAAAAATATTTTGTAATATTTATATATATTATAACTGTCTGTGACTCAAACTAGCGTAGCTCTGCTGGCTGGGTGATGCGAGTGGGAGGGGTTTTGGGAGTGTCTATTTTTATTAATAAATGTATAGAATATATCCTTTTTAATAGGATGTGATTTTATTACTTAGATTATTGTAATCACAATGGATCAGCATGGCCCACAGCTATGTCTGTGTCATTTAAGCTACAAGCTAGACGAAATGTCACTCATAGGGACTTTAACCCATTATGACACCCCTGTTAAACAAGCCTGCAAGTACGCTATACCATTAAACATCCGGTTCAAGACTGTTACACTTGTAGTGGCGTTCTGAGTGAGGTGAGAAAAACAACGTCCTGAAGTCAGAAAAGTTTCTCTGTCTCTCTCTCTCTCTCTCTCTCTCTCTATCTCTATCTCTATCTCTATCTCTATCTCTATCTCTCTCTGTCTCTCTCTCTCTCTGTCTCTCCCCTGTCTGTGTATCCTGTCCAGTTGGAGCGGCAGTGCACGGTGCTCCACAGCGAGCAGCACGTGACCAAAGAGGAGAACGTGAAGCTGAGGCAGACCAACGAGGAGCTGCTGGCGGAGCTGGACCTCACCAACCAGGAGCTGGGGCTGGCGCAGGACCAGCTGGGCCAGCTGCAGGAGCAGTCCTCCCGTCTCCAGGGGCAGAAGGAGATGTGAGTCCTGTGGCTGTGTTGAGTTCCTCCCGCAGAGATACTGGCCCTGTGGAAGGCCGGCGGCGGATGGGTCACTGACTGGATGTGAGGGGGAGATTTACAATGGATTACAATGAATACAATGGATGCTTCATGATGGTGCCTGAAGTGACTTTCGAGGGTGTTTGCTAGTCTCTTAACTGATTGTGTTGTTGATGAAGCACCCAAAACTGCAATGCACCCGACTCTCCTGCCTTAAAGGTCCCATGACGTGCCACCAGGTGTGATTAGCCGTTACAAGCCGTTGTTGAAAAGCTGGCTCTTCTGACATCGCGAGTGGGCGTGTCCACCTAGATCTTTGACGGATAGATGAGTAACGTTTGCTACTGTCTACTGGGTAGGCTGGTGGACTGATCTATCCAGCGTACATCTAGGTGGACACGCCAACTTGTGATGTCAGAAGAGCCCGATTTTTCAAAATGGCTTGTAACGGCTCAGCACACTCACACCTGGTGGCATGACCTTTAAACATTCAACAGCAACATGTCCTGATTATATTTTTCAGATAAACACATTTTCTCTTCAGAAGTGGTGGTCACATTTCCCAAGCTAAACGAAAGTGAGGACATTCGTGCATGTGTGGATGCGTGTGAGCGGAACACGGACGGTTCAAGTATACAACCCTACCTCACCTGCTACTTGTTGTCGTTTGCCACCAGGGAAATGTACCGGATCACCGAGGGTCTGCAGAGGGAGCAGGCCAGCCTGATTAAACAACTGGACCTGCTGAGGTACGTGGAGGCCACTAGATGGAGTGCGTTCACTGCGCTGCTGCGTTATACGTTGCCCTGTATGCTGCACAACGTGTGCACCGCTTGATCATCGGTGGGGAGCAACAGCCGAGTGAACAGACTGAAGCGTAATCGAATCTATACAATACTTTGGACGGATAGACTGCAACCATGCTTGAACAATACCATTGCAATTCACGGATACAATTGTATACAAACAATCAGTTTCAGCGGCGTTCTGCTGTTCTGCTTGGTCTTAATGGGTTTTTCGTTATCTAGGGAAATGAACAAACACCTACGGGATGAACGGGACATGTGCTACCTGGTATTGTTGCATTGGAATCCATTAGCAAGAGAAACTGTTTCACTTCATACATATAATCATTACATTTAGCTTGGCCACTAAAATAATTGTTTTGTCTTACAGAAACCAAAGAACTCCAGGCCAAACCCAAACTGCAGCCAACCGTTTTTAAATACTGTGACTCCTACAACAAAGAGGTTCAGGTAAAACCCTTTTAACTAAACACGGTAATCTATTAGGAAATAGAAGCCTTTGGAGAGTAATTCACCTCATCCACTAGCCGTGTGAAGCAGCCACCTGGGTGATACATGGCTCCCAGTATGTGCCAAAATGCTAATCCCACACTAGCTGTCATAGTGAGGAATTATTATGGAATTAAAATTGGCAACATCTGTGTGAAAGCAAATAACTGTTCTGGTTCAACCGTTCTTTTCTCATTAATTAAATCCCTTTTTCTGTATTTTTGCTAGTTTATATACTCAGAATGGGCTTTGTTTCAATCTGTATTTGTTTTTCTTTGTTGGTGCATTCAACTAGACATGTTAATATAATTCTGTCTGTGATTCTGTCTGGCAAGTTAACAGAATGTATTCCTCACCGTGAGGGCTGGTGCTACCATGGAGTGTTTGAGTGGGAATGAACCATTTTGAGGGGAGGGATTATTGGTGAACACTCTTAATATGCAGTCTTTTTTATTTTTTTCAGTAGGCTTTAAAGTGTTGATACATACTTGATACATACTTGATACATTTTATACATCCAACATGTGATTAACAAAAAAGGGATTTTAATAAAAGAAAATCCCTTTTTATCAACGCACCACCAACCTATTGGTGCTGCTCCCAGACTTCAGCCGGTGCTCCTAACTTATTCCAAAGTGGGAGCTGCCAAGTCAAAAAGCTCATTTCGAGCCCGGTTCTCCCACAGCGAGGAGGCCAAAGGGGTCCCCCCTGCGTCCAAGGGGGCCCGCCCAGCCGGCAGACCTCCGGCCCCGTGGACCCCCCACCAGGGGGAGGCCGCGGAGGGCCGGCCGGCGGGGCGCTCCAGAGGACACCTCCAGAGGATCATCTCCATCGAGGAGGACCACCTGCCCCAGCTGCTGCAGGCCGGACCCCCACTGCAGGGCTGGGGCCGGGTGGAGGAGGAGAAGGAGGAGGAGGAGGAATTGGAGGAGGGCATGGACTTGGTGATGAGCGATATCCGCTCCCCCGCGCCCCCGGCGGCTGGGGATGAAGACGTGCCCACCTCCCCTCGAGGTCAGCCGGTGGGCAAGGAGACCAGCTTTAAGGTGAGCCCGGTGACGCTGTGGGCTCCGCCTACTCTGGAGCAGACAGTGGAGGGGGTGAACCACTGGTTCTGCGTCTGGATCATGGTCAGGTTATGGGGGGCATTGGGAGGGTAGGCAATAGTTCTACCAAAGTAGCCTGAGAGGTCTGGCCTTTTGGTTAAACACTGGATTACATCCCTTTTACTTTTTTGTTTTTTTAATTTTGTTATGTGCCAGGGACAATGCACAGCTCATTAGCAGCACCAGAGTTAGCTATAAGCTCATTTAAATCTGTAGTCCCTGGGCAGGAAACAGAGGATAACATCTCTGTCAAAAGGGAAACCTAACACTGAAGTATAAAAACAATAACAACACGTTTTAACAACAGTAACAACTTACCGAATATATTACAACTCCAACTGCTAAACTGAGGATCCTGTGATGCTAACCCCACCCTCGCCTCCTGTGCCGTTCAGGAGGAAGCAGCCATTTTGCCCCCCGACCGGCTCTTCAAGATCATTCTAGTGGGGAACTCCAGCGTTGGGAAGACCTCCCTCCTGAAGCGCTTCTGTGACGACTGCTTCCACCCCGGCACCTCGGCTACCGTGGGTATGTAGAGCAGAGACCCAGCTGGGCGTACACAGACAGACAGACAGACAGACAGACAGACAGACAGACAGACGCAGAGGCAGTGGGCACACTTGATTCCCACTCCCACATATTACTTCCTGGGAACCAAGATATCCAATAACAGCTGACATGGAGGTCAATCTATAAATCCCCAATGCACTTTGGTTACTGTTTCTCACTGAAAGTTGCAAAACAAAGTAAAGGAATGCTGCCAAGGATTGCAATACTGCTGATCGACTCTTGTATGTCCCATCCCAACACATTCCCTCAACAGTAAAGCATTTCATATCTCTGTCATGAAAAAGTAATGCCTGTTTAAAGTTTATAAGAATCTAACTAGATGATGATAATGTGACCTATTGTAGGACAACCCTTATGGTTATGAAACGATAAGAAAACAATCCTAACACAATCCTGCTTCAATTGTTAGGCGTGGACTACAGTGTGAAGACGATACTGGTGGACAACAGCCAGGTGGCGCTGCAGATGTGGGACACGGCAGGGCAGGAAAGGTGAGGCGTAATAGACCCTAAGTGTGTCTGGATGAAGGTGTTGCTATGGGGGCCTTTGAGCTCCCCGGGTTTGTCAGTTTGCTCATTGAATTCACGTTGTTGAAAAAGAAAATACATACTTCTCGCCTGTTTTTCCAGGAGCCTCTTAAGGCTGAAGAGGGTGGGGGCGGGGGGGTTAACCTGCAAAGCCAGACCACCCATATTTCCAATTTGTCTGAGTTGTTTTTCTCGAGACAAAGAAAACAAAACAATAATTCCGAAGCCTTTTTGAGTGGTGGCAGACAGCCACGGCACTGGGGCACCCGCACAGGAGTCGTTCTCTGGAGAAATGTCAACACAGCTTAACAAGAGCGCTGCCGCTCGCCTCGGTCTCACCTGGTTGTTGGCTCCGCCCCCTCCCGCAGGTACCGCAGCATCACCAAGCAGTTCTTCCGCAAGGCGGACGGTGTGGTGGTGATGTACGACATCACGTCTGAGCTCAGCTTCACCGGCGTGAGGCAGTGGTTGGCCAGTGTGCAGGTGAGGCCTGTGACACACAGCTGGACAGTGGAGGGAGGTGCTAATAAGGCTGTGTCCATCAGGAGGAAAAAGGTTTTGAGTAAAAAATAATAATAAACCACGAACAATAGATGCATTCATTTCAAGAACAATAATGCATTCTTTCTTTCTTAATAACTGTTGATGCACAGTTTAATGGCTATGCGCAAAAATAGCTGTTAGGATACGATATCTATCTTTTGGGGTGATTTTAAGATCAATACTATATAAGTACTTTATTCATCCCCACAGGGGAAATTCAGGTGTCCAGCAGCCTACAGTGTGTTGTCCAGACAAGCATTCACCAAGCAATACACTCATACAAACACAAGTAAAGACACAGACAATAACGGTTGTTAAAGGAAAAGTAAAAAGGCTACTATCATTAAAAATAAATAAAATTAAAATCAAAGTTTAAAATTAAAATGAATGCGCATCACCAGGTCCATTATGCATGGATGTGGGGCGAGGGGGGGGGGGGGGTCATTACTCAGGGGCTCAGTGTCCGTTGTGCTGAGCTTTGGCGTGGCTGATGTAAAATACACAAACGACCGCCGTTCAAATGAGATGGCGGTGGGAGATCCTATTTAACGTATAGCGGTGACATTTTTTTACATTTATTTTTTTAAAATCTTTGTGTTTCCTGTGCCTCAGGCAGGACGACCGGTCGGACTGCACCTACATCGTTCTGAACGGGCGTCTGCGTTCGGTCATCCGCAAGGCCAACGGCAAGAAGGAGCTGGTGGGGGAGTACGGCCGAGGAGACCTGATCGGAGTGGTGAGAACCGGTTTGATTTGTGTCGCGGCTGCTGCTGCTGCTTTTTGAAAAAAAAGGGAGAAGAGGGTGCTTTTTGAAAAAAAAGGAAGAATCCTGGTTTGGAAAAACACGAGCGAACGAGGTCATGCTGCATTTGCGTGTAGGAGTGCGTGCTGCCGTGCCCAGGCTTTCCGTAGTGCCGCATGCAAATGCAACGTATTACGTTAGTCGTTAGTAGTCGTTTGCATTTCTTCAACATTCGTCAACATTATTGTTTGATTGAGACGTTACCAGCACAGGTCTGCTGTGTACAACATCACCGTCCAAACTACAACTCAAAACTCATTTGCACTCCCTTGTGGCCAAACATTGTATTACATATGAACTTGTGACCTGTGGGAGCACAGCCACAGAGCAGAGCCACAGTGATCCCTACGCTCCCAGACACTCCCAGTTGCTCTAGTGTGGTTGTGGGCGGCTGCTCAGCTCATGCTGCCCAGTAGTCCACGGTAGCAGTGATCCCCAGTAACGCTGAACCTCTGAACCTGTGCTCCAGGTGGAGGCGCTGACCAGACAGCCCCGCGCCACCACCGTGCACGCCGTCCGTGACACGGAGCTGGTCAAGCTGCCCGAGGGAACGCTGAACCACATCAAGAGGCGGTACCCCCAGGTAGGTGGACCCGGCCCCTCCCACCTGTCCCTGCCCCCCGCCACCGCCCGATTAGGGGCGTCGTCGTGCAGATCTTCGATACCGTGTTCGATGCCACAGGGAACATCGTACACACACCATTGAGGGCATTATACCATTTCAGATTGTGTTGTATTAAAAGATAAATAGAACATGAATGAATACGAGGTACGACAGCGCGACAGAGTGTAGTGATGAAGTGATGAATTACCGTGATGGACCGCACTGCGAGTGAGTGGTGGGAGTCGGGGCTATGTGGGCCTTGCAGCACTGTGTGTGTGTGTGTGTGTGTGTGTGTGTGTGTGTGTGTGTGTGTGTGTGTGTGTGTGTGTGTGTGTGTGT
>JAOPJL010000162.1:12421524-12432470 GCA_027123545.1 Trisopterus esmarkii | reverse complement strand
CACACACACACACACACACACACACACACACACACACACACACACACACACACACACACACACACACACACAGCGGGTGACCGACCCAACCGACTGACATTCTTCCCTGGCTCTGGTGCTCCACGGTGAACTCACACCCCATGGGCCGGCCGGCAGATTTATGGTCCGGTCACGACCAGTCTAGACCACGCCACCCCAGGACAGTCTAGACGAGTCGAGACCGGTCCAGCCCGAGAGGACCTGGGAGAGGCCGAGGGACCAGAGGGTGGACTCACATGCAGGACTCGGGGTCCAGGGAGTTCATCTTGGGGTACCAGCAGTAGTCATAGATGGTGTCCCCCTCTGGCATCCTCAGCACTGGGCTCTGACCGGGAGGGAGAGAGAGGGGAATGTTGGGAGGCAGGGCCATTAAGTTGATCAGCAGGCGCTCTCTGCAGACTCATTCACCACACACACACACACACACACACTTAGAATTCTCGGAAGAGCAATACTAAAAACAGGCAGAAACATTTTGTCGTTTGCATTCAGAGATCAGACGACTGGCAGTTGAATGTAATGTTTAGTATTTTTCTGAAGAAACCCATCTGTGAGGAAATAAATATTCAAGAGCAATTTTGTTTTTCAAAGCCATCGGTGTCCTGCAGAGAGCCACACGGGCAGCTCCGACAGAAACACCGGGGGCCCACCAGCAGGGGGCGGCGGTGGGCCGGGTCCAGGCCTCACCATCTGTGTGTGTTAATATTAATATGTTAATATTATGCATGTTATGTTGTTATTGTTCAGTAATAGTGTTTGGTATTCAGTTTCTGAACGATGAAGGCACAAGCCAACAGTTTTGTAATGCCACCTGAGGCTTACGTCATCATTTTTAATTAGTCACGGTAATACCGTATACCGGGGTAAAATGTGGAGGAAGTTTGACGGTATCAAAATTTGGATACCGCCCAAGCCTAACACACACACACACAAACACACACACAGATTCTCTCTTTTTCTGTGTGTCTAATCAGTCAGTCAGTGTGTCACTCACTCACTCACTCACTCACTCACTCACGTACACACAAACACACATGGCTCTGAGCAGCAGTGTGAGCAGCCTGCAAGGGAATCCTTGGATCTGAGTGGGTGCCACTCACCCCGTACACGTGCTTGGCTCCGGCCTTGGCCGCGAACATGGCGAGGATCCCCGTCCCGCTGCCCACATCCAGCACCACCTTGTCCTTGAAGGCATGCTTGTTGTGGTACATGGAGTTCCTGTAGGCCAGGGTCCGGACCTCGTCCTTCAGCATTTCCTTATAGGAACGGAGGGAGGACGGGGAACAATGGAGGTCAGCTTCCCTTACGAATGCTTCACAAGGGAAGCATTGGTTTTGGTCAGATAGAGTTGTCTTTATCTTTTTATGGTTGCCAGATGCTGGACCAAGGGTTTGGCGGTGGCGCACGTCTTTGTAGTATAAGAGGAAAAAAGTGGGGTCTGTTCAATCCCACTGTACTCAGGCTAATTCTTTGTGATTGTAACTTATAAAAAGTTTGTTGCTGAATAAGTTCTCTAAGTCTCAATTTCAGCAGTGTGTGTTTGTGTGTGTAATTGAGAAGCAAAAAGTACTTAAACCCTACTTGACCTACATGGTTAAAATATAACAATCCTTATCTTACAGATCCCTCTTTAGAGTTGATAAAAGCAGACATGTCTTTGTTCCCCGCTCTCTACTCTACTTTCTATCTTTAGTTTCGATCTTTTCATTTCAGTGGGAATTCAAAGTTCAACTTTAGTTAAGTCTGTGTAAAGCAGTTAGCCACCAGTGGATGGGGCACGACACATCCCTGTTGCTACCAATAAACCCATCTCAGCCCGGCATATCCATCAGAGATGTCCACCGTACCTCATGGATGCCAAAGTGGGCGTAGGAGTCAAAGTAATAGTCTCTCGAGGTCATCTCTTCTGGGTTGAGGAACTTGGCCATCTTCCCCCTGCCAGGAGAGCTGGGCAGGCTGGCCGCATGGGGGCCGTGTGCGGAGCGGGAGGGCCGTGCCGCCGGCTGGACGGAGGGCACCGGCCTGGGCAGAGGGCTGGGCTGGGTCGACCGGGACTGGATGATGCGGATCGGCTGCTGTGGCGGAGGCGGAGGCTGTGGTTGCTGCAAGATGGGGATCGGGAGAAAGGGAATCGGGAAGGAAGATATGACGAAAGAAGGGAACAGGAAAAAAAGGAAGAAAGATTAAAAAAAAAACGACAAATGCATTAAAACGAACGTCAGAGCAAACAGAGGCAGCGAAGCAGCAAAATAAATGACGGGGACAGAAAGAAAGATACAGAAGTAAATCGGAATAAAGAACAGGAAGAAATGAATGACAGAAAGAAGAAAGAACCGAAAGTATAGGTATAACTGAAACAAAGACAGAGAGAAGGAAAAATATATATAAAGCACATTAACTGCTGACCGTGTCTGTTAAAAGTCAAAGCTCCTTCAACCTGGAGGGTAAAACATATTTCCTCGGGCGTTGTAATGTGTCAGCGAAAGGAACTGAGACGCTCGTCATTCCCCTCAAACCGGTATACAGACGAAGCCACTGGTGCCTCTCAGGTTTAAAATCGATCAGCGTGAAGGACGCCTGAGGAGCACCAACACAAATAAAGAAAGAGAACGAAAAAAGAGAACACAGAAAGAAAGAAAGAAGGAAGACTAGACAGAGAAAAGCTGCATAACCTTTGGACAAAGACATTGTCACATCTGTTCTCTCTGTCTGCACCCTTTGCATTGCTTCATTAACTGCAGGTATAGTGCATACTTCTCGTCTTCTGTTGTAGCAAAGGACGATGCTACACGCCACCTACATTGCTTCCACCCTCCACCTAGGTCGCCTTTACTGGGCTCCCCCGAATCCGAGACACAGGGTGAAGATGTTGAAACCGGTTTATTGCAGAGTTTGGATTGAATGGTACACAGAGCAGGCGATCCATGCTGCCATGTAGGAGGTCTCCCGAGTATGTGTGGTGATGGCTGGTTTAACCTGTGGGCATGATCGTCCGATGCCCCACATGTGTGCAGCCCACCCAGCTCCAGAGTCCAACAGGATTGTTTCTCCACTGCGACTTACATTTGTTATTCTCCCTGCTTTTCTTTTTCTTCCTATCAACATGAGGGGGGCACTCATTGATGCACATGCATGCAGGCTAGTTCAATAGAGTTTTTTTTAGTTTTTTTTTACATTACAGTATCTGCAGTTTTACCCTTCAGATCTAGATTGGTAAACAAGAAAGCACACCGCCACACACAAGCACACCCGAAGCCTTAAGCAGTCAGTAGCACAGGGAATAGAAGAGCTCCCTGGAGGATGAAGTGAGAACACAACCGTTTTCCCCGGGTGTTTTCCCTGGAACGCAGCCGTTCAATACTACTGTTGAGTGCGCTATCTTGTATAGGATAAGGCTGTGTCAAACAATGTTGACTCCAGAGGTTTTGGATGAGTGCTTGACGTTATATCATTTTAAAAGTGCTCTAGGTACGATTTAAGTTTTATATTTAGATGCAATTTGCTAGAAAGGTACAAGCCATCTGTCAGTGAGGCAAATGCGCCTTGGGAATATCTGTTTCAAGGTGACTACTCCTGACTCTGTATGAGCCAATTTAGTTTTTAGACAGCTCCCGGCTCATTTCTGTCCAATCAGGGCATCTCTCTCATGACTATTCCTCATCTGTCAATCAAAGATGTGTGAAAGGCAGAACTTCTCAATGGAGGAGAAACGTAGAAAGGGATCAAAGAGGGAAGGGACTTTATTTTGGAATGTTTAGGTTCAGAATCTTGCTCTCTTTTTTTTCTGCTCTCTCTCTCTCTCTTAACAAATCTCCATTCATAACTACAGGATATAAACCGGCAGACATCATCTTGAAGCAGCATCAACATTAAATTTCCTAAAACACCCTCAAATCTGAAGTGACAACCCTGAATACATGCCTAAATGAACACTGCCTGAGGCATATCAGCATGAAGGCTTAACCCTAGGAAAATGATGTAAAAGTATCCACATATTGGTAACATAATTGGTCTGAATTGTTACAGAAATGTAGTCCACTAATCTCAGAGAGAGAGAGAGAAAGAGAGAGAGAGAGAGAGAGAGAGAGAGAGAGAGAGAGAGAGAGAGAGAGAGAGAGAGAGANNNGAGAGAGAGAGAGAGAGATAGAGAGAGAGAGAGAGAGAGAGAGAGAGAGAGAGAGAGAGAGAGAGAGAGATCGATCGATCGATCGATCAGAGGGGGACTGGATACAGGATGTTGTATCAGGACTGAGCAGCTGCAGCACATGTAAGTGAGAGAAGTCAGGGAAACGAAGAGTGTGGCGAATGCCCTTGTGTCCGACCTGGGAGATGAGTAAACCCATTTCAGCTCCTATTCCTGACAGGAGAGGAATCCATTTAGGGTAGACTTTGTTGTTTTATCATACAAGGACTTCTGTGCTGATGTGCGCCGTCTCTCTATTTAGAATGCCATAGCCTAACCTTGACCATGCCTGTGGTTATTTTGGACAAAAATAAGAACAATTGTATATCTTTTTTTAATATTAAAAAATTAAAAAAGTTATTATTACATTTAAGCTATTGACTTAGTATGATTTACTCATGCTATTATTTATTACTCATGTCGGTTACTGTTTTAATTGAGTGGTTCTTGGCCATGTATATGGTAGCTACTATGCTGAGAGGACATCTATATTTCATTTGGAAAGCTTCTCTAAGTAAATTGGGATTAGAGAGAATCGCTGTATGTGTGGTGTGCTGCCAACATGGCGATTAGGAGGAAGGGGAAGCAGCCGGTGATGTCAACCTGTAATGCATCAGGAGCCTGTGCTGTGTAGCGTCAAACTGAAAGGCTGAAGATGCGGTTGAGTTTCCAGGAATGTTGGAAGAAGTCTCAGTAGAATTACACAAGCTGTGAGGGAACTTTTGCAAGGACATAGTTCTGTGCTCAACCAACTTTGCAATTGACGTGCGTGCATGACGTCTAATTCCTCGTCAGTCAAGGCAAGACTGCATCTTAAAGGCTACTATTTGACATTGTCTTTTGCTCAAATTTGCTCTGTTTTGCTCGAGGCAACTATCTGTGGCGTCTGCAGGAGTGCTGCAGTACCCTGGACAGCGCATGGTTTCTCGCTGCAGCGAATGCAGCATCAGACAGGCACCCGGCATGCACCCGACTGTCCTTCCTCCTGCCCGATTAAGCTCACATTGTAACAACAGGTGAACGGGACAACGTGCACGAACTACAGCATGCAATCAGCCTCCGCCGTTCATTTGATCACGTCCTTGCTATCCTTTTAGGAGCGTTTAGCATTTAAATTCCCCACACTTTATAAACTATGAGATTAGGGTCCGATCGTCTCATGACTCATGAGCACACTAATTAAACTGCCACGTTTTTCCTTTTCTTTTTTTAAAGACATAAATGACATTTCTCCCACTCACCTCATTGCTGTCCGACTCCGCCATCTTCCTCCGGAGGAGCATGCAGCGGGAGGAGTGCTTCATTCCCATAAGAGCAAACTTACACGCTCCGCTCGATAGAAATAACAATGTTTATGCAGTGCCCTTCTGTTAGCTTTTTAGGTGTCTTTAACATGGAGAAAACGTGACCTGAAGTCTAAAAGACACCTTTGAACTACACACAAAGTCCCCCCACACCACCCACACCCACCCCACCCCACCCCACCCCACCCGGAACCCCCTTCCTCAAAAAAAAAATCACAACGACTGCGAGGAAGTCACCGTGAGTTCACGGTTCAAAAGTTGTCCCGTAGCCTCGGAGGACATGGTGGCGTCGTTGTCCTTTATCTCAAGAGGACAGAATGTGACAGCCGTGGATGTCCGCTGTTACATAGCTCGCCCAAAGTGTGTGTGTGTGGCGATCCGAGGCGGGATTCTGTAGTAAGAAGAGAAGGAGATGTTTATATAGACTTTGATGGATTCTCGTGCAGCAACGTTGCTTCTATAAATAGCCCCGGTCGCTGTCATCGACTGTTACCACCGCTATAGTGGTTTGGCCGACGGGTGAGCATGCCACGCATATTTAATGTCTCCGATACTTGCAAACACGTTGTGTTTGAAAGGGTGTTGCGGTGATGCGGTAAATGTTACCATGCTTGCTTTGCCGGTGACTGTCTTGCGTGTGGTTCCATCCTCTCCAGTTTGAGATCTTTGTGATGTGTCTCCTATCCTTGTTTTACGACTGTGGAGTGCATACAGAGTAAACGCCAGCTCACAGATAAAAGTTGAACTTCCCAACGAGACGAGAGAATGTGGAATCTGTTCAGGATAGTGGCGAAGGACGAGCACCAGTAGAAATGGCAGCAGCACTCCTGACCGTCATAGAGGGCAATGCCTGTTCGATCCCTCCAGGTTTTGCGTGGACCGAGGCAATTTATTTTTATTTTTACAGATGAAGTCTAGACTTCTCTGAGCTGTAAGTCATGTTCAAGTCCTAATGCAATATCTGTCTATCGCAACCGTCGTTGTTGATAACTGAAGTATGCATGCTTTATACTGCCATGTTAATATAGTTGGATTTTGGGAATCCTTGCAAATAGAGATGCTCCGATAACACCTTGTCACTGATCCATTCCAAGTCCTAAAACTTCTAGCCAATATGGTCCAGCATTTGCAAATGCATAGATGTTTTATTTTTAAATATGACATGTTGAATGTTTGAAATGGATCTGGCCTGGGTTTTACATGTATCTATTAAAACTACACCAAAAAAAATACACCATACACCACCTGATAACAACCGGCTGCATAGGGCAGTCCCTGTTTATAATCAGATCTGTAATATGTATTCTATACTAAATTGTATCTTAACTTCTTGCATATTTCCTACTCTGCTTCAATTAATATTTCTGCTAGGTTGATGTCAAGCTCATGCTCAGCCTTTAGATAGCAAATATACTGCATGGCTTCTAAATATAAAACAGAAAAATCAGCTTGCCCTAAAATTCATGAAGTCTATTTTCAGGGAATGTCCTATTCGCCCACCTAAGCCCTATACTTATACCACTCCCTACTGCATTATTTAACAGAACCAAGCAGGCTGGCTGGCAGATAGACAGATAGATTGGCGGGCAGACAGGCAGGTAGGAGTGCAAGTCCAACAGATAGGAAGGCAGGCAGATAGGCAGACAGACAGACAGATAGGTTGTTAGGGGGGCATATAGGCAGGCAGGCAAATAGGCACACAGACAGACAGACAGACAGACAGACAGAAAGGCAGTTTGGCAGGCATATAGGCAGATGACCAGATAGGCAGTTAGGCAGAGAAGATAGGCAGACAGACAGGTAGGTAGGCAGACAGAAAGACGGATTGGCAGTTAGGGAGGCAGACAGACAGACAGGCCGTTTTGCAGCCAGATAGTCAGACAATAAGCAGACAGATAGACAAGCTGTCAGATAAGTCCCAGCCAGTCAAGCAGCAACCAGTGCATTAGTACTACAACATGATATTATTGTGTTGCATCTTGCACACCGACACACCTGTTATATCCACAGGGCTCTGTGTGTCCTGAGCTTCTAGCCACATGCCTGCTAGTATGAAACTGAATGCAGGCATTCATGCACACACAAACGCACACCCACCCTGCACACACACACATACACACATACGTTTGGATCCATTTAATGACGGCAAATTGGTTTTGGTATCAGTATATCAGATATTTTGATAAGGTCTCACTGTGTATTATATTCTACTTAGAGTCTCTGATACTGACATTTCTCTTGGAAGCAAAATATCAAAGGGACAGGTGTGATTAAGATGGAAGCTTATATATTTCTTGGTGCATTACTTCAATGACTTGCAAATGATTCGCCTATTCAGCTCCAGAGCCACTTCCCATTCAAGTGCATCAGAGTCTTAAGATGCTTGAAAATGACAAATTACCTCACTCCCCTTTCTTTTGATGTGCCTTTCTTTCATCAGTACAGTGACAACACTAGTCTCTGCTTATTTAGAAACACAGGACAAAAGGGAAGAAAAACGTAATCATTTCTCTTCTGCGCTCGCTGGTTGTGTAGGAGGTAAATGCTTTACATTGTGCTTGCAAGTGTGTGTGTGTGCGTGTGCGTGTTTGTGCGTGCACTCATACACTCGCGCACACTCGCGTGTGCGTTTCTGCATACCTTTGACATATTTTCTCTGATTTGACAATGCAGCCTGCTGCTATAGTTAAATTGGGTCATACAAGTAATTTAGAGGTGAACTGAAGTTTTCTGGAACACCAAGACCCAGATACAAGGCATCTTCGGAGCCAGCCTACAGAAAGTCAGAATCAGTTCATTAAGGCATAAGCATACAGGAGACCTGAAGTCTCTGTAAGGTTACACCCCATGGTGTGGATAGAGTCACTATTGCAATTATCTGTGATTCCAAGAGTGGACGAATAAAACATGACTGCTGATGCTTGTCACGGTCCATCCCTTGTCTAAATTGTATCTGTTGTGTATCTTTGTTGGCTGCCGATATATAATTGCTATCTGTATCCACAGTATAACTTATAGCTACATATTCTAGTATCACACTTCCTTTGTGTCTAAACTGTGTGAAAACTGATTTGGAATCTTGCTTGCGGATGAAAGTCTTGGTAGAGGCGAGCAAGGTGTAGAATATAAAGGACACCCATTGTCATACAGAACACCACCTCCACCACATATTTTTTAATCAAAGATAGAAAATGGAGTCTGGCCATTCATACTGATCAAAGGGATATTACAAAATTCATGAATCGGGTATTCTTTATCCAGATTCATAGTATTATAGCATTTTAATATAGTATAGTATCATAGTATTATATGTTATGTTATATTATATCATGGGATCAATAACAAACACAGACACGCACAGAAAGACAGAGACACACCACACACACACGCAGGGATGCTTGCACACACACACACACACAAACACATTATTGTGATTTTAATTATGGATTGGAGCAAGATTCAGAAGGGCAAGATTTGCTTGATTGGTATCACCAAATCATGTTAGAGAATGATGAGCAGTAGCTTCTTTCAGTGTTACTCTTTTCGAGTCACAAATCAGACGTTCAAGTCTAATGGCAGAGGAGCTCAAATCTGGGTGAAGGGGTGTTTCACCTTCTTTCCATTTATATTTGTTGCAACCGACCATGCTGCTTGATAAAAAAAGTGAGTCTCAAGGTTTCAATTGAACACTGTGTAGGCCCCTCACTAAAATCCCATAATGAAAGCTTAATTTCATCATGGTTTCTGGTTTCCCAGGCTCTGTTGCGTCTCACCCGTAGATTCTGCTATAACATAGCAGGACTGCTGGATCCCAGATTGGTATTTTGCTGGCCTCACCTCAACATTCATGGAGGTTACCGTCTGTAGAGTTTAAAGATCAGCTTGTGATCCAAATCGATGTTGACAAAGGAACGAGGGCTATTTTGGGGATCTCAAATGGTGGTGTTCTCACACTGCGAGTTTTGTCTAGTAGCAAATTATTAGCAACTATTTCAAATAATTGAAAAAGAGATCCAAAAATAATTAGGTGTAGTCGCAGCATCCAGATGTTCCAATCACAGCTGTAACCAAGCCCTTATTCACCTGAAATGAGGGCTTTGTCGATATCCAAGTACCCAGGTGGTCCCATGGACATGGAATGGAGGGCATTACCGCATGTCATCACAGTTGTTGTTGTGGTTATTCGGTGTTGTTGGTTAGCCGGAAAAGGTTGTGTTTTCTCCAACATACCATACCATGAGCCCAGTGTGTCTCTGAACCCTTTCATCACAACAACCGATCATCAATCTTCCCCGGGAACAATCACCAGCACGGTATAAAGCAACGGCGCACAGGGGAGCCTCTCCGCTAGATGTGTTTTCCTTTCGGGCCATGTGGCGTGGTCAATTATCGCTATGTCTGTAACACAAATAGGCAGTTAGACACAAAACAACAATGAGCTGAAATACACGCTGTCGACACAACACTGCTTTACCCATAGTATATGTCGACAGGCCTGATGCACCCTTTTGCAATGCCTTCTGGGTCAGAGGTCAACATAATGTGCAGGGCGAGAGTGCTTCGTGGAGTGAGACTGCAAGTCCTCACTCACTTCTGCTGAGTGCAGACAAAGTGACAGTGTCAGATCAAACAGTGGCTCGGGAAAGAGGGCCATACGCAGGCTTCCCTGTGTAGTGTCAGTGCTTTACCTCACATCATGTCAGCTTGTGTCTGGCAGCGTTGGTGGGATGGCCTGCAGGCATGAATTAGCAAAAAAACAAGAACATAGATTGGCTTTCTACTAATACATGCTATGTTGTGTGTATGTGTGTAGCACCTCTATTTACTCATTTTTCACCGATTTTTCCTTGAACAGGCCATGGTAGTCCGGAGGAAATTAATTTTGTTCCGAGCGCAGTATCAACCGATCTGGGGAGCACTATAGCACCAAGCAAGTTTGAGTCTCACCAGAACTGTCTGAATAATAATGTTTGTTTTGGCTTTGGATAGACAGGGTTACAGTTTGAACAAATAGTGGGAGATTCGACAGGAACTTTCACACATACATGCACGTATACACATTAGGGCTACACAAGAATATGTATTTTAATCTAAATCACAATATTGGCCTCTGCAATTAGCTAATCGTGCAACATCTAAATGATCATTCTGTATGCCTGTTATTAAAATCGAATTGAAAACCTATCAAACTCAGTAATTGCCTTATTTATACATACAATATATAAGGCACCACAGAATTCAATCAATTGGATCAGGTTATCGCAATGAATAATCAGACCTTAATAATAATTATAACCCTAACCCTAATAATCACAATTGTCATTTTCGCCCTTATAATGCAAGCCTAAACACACACACACACACACACACACACACACACACACACACACACACACACACACACACACACACACACACAC
>JAOPJL010000162.1:12301672-12312553 GCA_027123545.1 Trisopterus esmarkii | reverse complement strand
CACACACACACACACACACACACACACACACACACACAGGCACACACACACACACACACACACACACACACAGGCACGCACACACACACATGCACGCACACACACACATTCACGCACAGGCACACACACACACACACACAGGCACACACACACACACATCTAACACATGCACCTATCTACAGGAATATCCTGGAAAAGTTTGCTTCCGCCGGGGTATGTGGCGGTAACTTGAAGCACAAGGTAAACAGTGACAGGAACTCCAGGCATGTCCGTCGTGTGGCTGCTCATCCTCAGGCCCCAGAGCCCCGCTAGCAGTTGTCCGGGACCATCTGGTCCGTCTGTCTTACAAGGGGATTAGCAGGAGGTCTCAGCCTGGAGAAGGTGGGGTGGGAGGTGGCGGTAGGGGTAGAGTCAGATTAGACCAAAGTCCCGGGGTGGTGGAGGTGGAGGTGGTGGTGGAGGTGGAGGTGGGGGTTGGAGCTGCGGTCCAGAACGAGATCAAGGTTTCCTCAGATCCGGGATTGTGTGATAAAGTCAAGTAACTTTTTTTCTGTCCTTTATTGATTCGAAGTGCAACTGCACTGCATTGACTTGATAATATGGGATGAGGATTTGGCAGTGACATATTGACCCCCCCCCCCACACACACACACACACACACACACAGCCCCACCACACACACACACACACACAGCCCCACCACACACACACACGCACACACACACACACACAAACTCACAGTGCGATAGGACTTCAGCGACAGTGACATTGACAACAGTGATAAGGGGGACTGATGCTAAGCCCTCTCGGTGTTAGTGTTTAGAGCAGATCAGTGTTCATGCACTCGCTGTGAGCAAGGACTTTACCCCCCCCCCCTTCCACAGACACACACACACACACACACATCCCTACTCATCTGTGCTCGGCGTTCGCTCTGATGAATGCTGGCTCTACTCCTTTCAGCCTCTACTTAGGTCTAATTCTATTGCTAATCCGCTTCATTCAAGATTAGCATCGTCGTTTACTTATGGTGGACATAAATGCAAGCCGAAAGAGAAAATAAAATACAAATATTCAGTGCAAGTGTAATTACACAGGCACACGCACGCACACACACACACACACACACACACACATAAACACACACACACACACACACACACACTCACGCGCCACAGTGAATTAATGCATTCGTCTGAGGTTGGGAACGCCTGTGGCTCATTTGACGTTGAAATTTCAAATATGTACAACAGCTTAGCATCCCTGTCATAACTATAACAAGCAGGGCACTGCCGATATCAAGGCAGGGACTTTTTGTCAGAAAAAGTGATGCGTTAGCCCAACTCGTGAATGAGGTTCTGCAGGGTACTGCTGCATATTGTCTGCGGTAATAGAACAGGAGCTCTGTCTCAACAGCGAACTAAATCACAGTCATGTCATGTCACCTTTTCCCACAGTTTATTTCATACCCTGGCACGATAAAGAGTAGTGCTGAAAAATAAATGGGAAGGGCATGTACGTACATGTGCTTTTTATCATTCACGTCTATGCCGCAATCTGTCTGGATCCTGTGCAGGCTCTCTTTTTTCGGATTTTGAAAAGACCAGTGTGAAATACAACCCTGGTCTTAATTCACAATTCGACAATTTTTCATACAGCTCAATCCTAGCCTATTTCATGCAATTTCTCCCCCCCCCCCCCACCATTTCCTCACTGGCAATAATACAGCCACAATCAGTCCATGCCAGGTAAGCATGGCGTCTGGGAGTTTGTCAAGGCAGGCTGTTCCCTACACAGTACAGAGTGCAGTCTGATTTGCGGGTTTGACGTCCTGGATGTGGGCGAGAGCACAGTGAATCTTCTTATGCTGTGCCAGGCCTCTCGCCTGTTTATGTAGCCGATTAGTCCTTGCGACTGTGATAGTTTTAGGCTCAAGGCAATCACTAGATTCCATCAATAAAGACCACGCATGGCTGCCTCCTAGGATGTCATTACAGTGTGTGGTTGCAACCACACGCACAAAAAATAGAAACGTTTAGCCACTGCAGCGTTGCCAGGAACCTGGAGCCAGGCACGTCACAGATGAGTCAAAAGAAAAAATGACTATGAGACAATTAATTATTACGATTATTCAGGTAGGTTGTCATGGTGGAAGGCAATCTCCAACATTCATTTTACAGAGAGGGAGCGGCTGAGACCACATTTTATTTACATTCATTCACGAATCGGTGATTGGCATTCCCTTATGAAAGCTTAGCCTTGGTTTCAAAATCTACCGACCTAATTGTTTCGTAAATCGGTTCGATCCGTCCGTCTCTGTCAGATGGGTCGTCGGGGGAGCGCACTCTAATTTACACGTTTCCACCAGACTGCGCTTGTTTCATGTCTGTGGTGTGTGTTCTCTGACGCTGCTCATTAGCGCACACAGCAGATGAACCAGAGGGTATCTCTATGCTAACCCCAGAGGGGGATTGATGGTTACAGAGCAGGTGATGTGTTAGGTGAGATGATGGAGCTGGGGTGTTGATTTAGGGATGGTGGTGTGTCTAACCTTCACTGTATCTTCTCGGAACAGAGACGCTCACGTACCACATCGTAGCGCTGTGTTGGGTGGACCCAATCGGACACATTTGACAGCTATTGAAGGCCATCATTCAGTTAGAGCGATTTATAAATCCAAGGAGCCAATTGTAGACGTATAACAAACCTCCAACCTTCATTTCACTTGGCTTGACTTGCTGTGTCATTTTATTTTTATTTTATCAATCGACTATTGATATGGGTTTCTCTAGTCCTCCACGATCCGAGATTTCCGAATGGAAAACAATGTTATTGCTAAAGTGTAAAGATGGGAAGTAGGCAGAGTTCAGGTAACGAGTGGGGGCAGCAAAGTATCAGGAGTGTTTTGGTGGCAGCTGCATCACCGAAAGAGCAGATGCATAAACAGAGATCACTGCGAGGCAATATCTTGGGAATAATGATAACGAGTATAATGTAGATCAAAGGCAAGTGGAAATGCCTCGAAATGTCAATGAGTCACTGATGACATTTGCCGGGAGATATCCCTTCACACCTATTTTTTCCACAACATCATCTGGGTCCCTCACTCTTGGAGCGGAAACATCCGATAACGCAGGGGGATAACATGGGATTTATAGTTCCCAACGAAGCCTTTAAGTCCCTGCCCAGTGCCCTATTTTGGATTTCAAGGAAGTATCTGAAAGTAGTAGTTGTATTTTTACCTACTTTTACATGGTTATAACCTGATTATTCATGACCCAATTAGTCGTGACCCGGATTTTACAGACAGAATGCATAACCTTTCTTTTTTTTTTTTACCATGTCCGTTATCTAGACGTTGATACAAATAGTCGCCACTCATGGTACATTTGGGGACATTAATCTAGAGATCACTTATGTCTATGAATTTCAGTCTTTGTTGTAGCTGGCTAGCATACACACTGAACAGTGACCAGGGGAACTATCGCCGTTTGTAGACCCAGACTCATTTTCAGGGAAAGAGAGGTTGTAGAAAAAAGCTGAGGACAACAGGAGAGTAGGATCATTAGCTCTGCATACATAATCAGGATCCGGCCTAATGACTTTGTGTCAAAGTGTGTCCCCCAGGGGATTGTTAGGTGGGCCAAAGCAATGTACGCTCAATAACGCGTAGGTCCGTGGACGGCAGGGTTAACGCAACTCAACTCACTATTCTAAGTGTATTGCTTCGAGTGACATGTGGCAAAAAAGTGGGATACGCAGTCTCACACAAATGTTTTAATCCATGGCGGGGAAGATGATGGAGATCGTATGCAAATCCTGTGCTTTTAATTGAAATTGAAGTCTGGGCACTGGCTAGAACCTCAAAGGAAGCTATGAACTAGCCACTATTATGACCAGAAGATCAATGCTAAGCTCCAACTAAGCAGCAAATTAATGTACAATGTTGAAGCTAGCTGGCTGCACCGAGCCGCACATTCACTCTCACCCAAAGGCAAATAAGATTCAATCAATGCTTCTAGCTCAGCGCCTCGCTCCTCCAACTCTGTTTGAAAGGCTTGAAGAATATTATTTCCTTGTTGGTCTGCTTAGGGAAAATGAAAATTTGTTCTGATTTCGCACAGCTTTTTATTGAACTCAATTTGACTGGATATGTATGCAGCCGATGTGGTGTCTTCTGCATCAACAAGGGAGCCCCCTTGACTTAATTTTCCCTTTTTTGGTTTTCTGGTAAATAACTTTTATACAAAAGGGGATGGTGCTTTATTGTCTATTGTCTTTCACGCCCCCACAGCCATAGTTATCCGGGGGGGATTTATCATTGAAGGCGGACTGAAGACCCTCCCTCCACTCACCTCACAGCTGCCTCAATTGACTCAATGGGGATTTATTCTCCACAAACGCACATCTCAAACCCTCAGTGGTGGGTTCCCCGCATCTATCTGCATTTGTTTGCTCCAGCCAAGAAGGCAATGACCTACAATGGTTCCTCAATTGTGCCACACACAACCTTACCGTGATATCTAATCTCCTCTCAGCCTTAACTTTATGTAATTGTGCAGTTGCTTCATAAACTCTTACATTCACCGCCTTGAATTGTTACAGACCCAGAAACTAATTCCCTAGCTGCTTTTCAGAACATATAGAGGAGCTTATTTGGGCGGTCTGAGGTTTTATTGGGGAAAGAAAGGGGGGGAAAGGAACCACATAGAAGTGGTTGAAACAAGATCTCTACAATCTGTACGAAATGTGTTTCAATGAGCTGTCAGAGTAACGTAGCTGTCTCTATTCCAGTCGTAAATGCTGCATCAAATTTAACCATGGAATCATTAAACAGTAGGCGGCATGACTTCGGTTTTTTCCCTATTGGCGTAGTCCCCAATGAAACAGTATTAAATAGAATCTCAGCTTTGCACATTTGTTTTGTTTTCCACAATAACACAATGAAAGGAGTCGAAGATCAGCCTGTGGCTTTGGTCAGAAGAATCCATCCCGACCATTAATTTGAGTCTACTGCATAAAGCGTCTGTGTGAAGCTACAGTGAGACTTATATCATTAGATGGGAGGCTCCCCATGTACACTTTGTTTCTCAACAACACAGTCACTGAGGACATTTTGCTTTTAACGATATTGTCTGCAAGCCCGACAACCGTGTCCGCTCTTGTCAGGAACCAGTGAGCCGCTGACGTCCTTATTATGGTGTTGTCTTCCTTGCCTTGCCTCGATCTTCCTCAGAACTCTCGTGACTTTTATATCGCACCCAATTTGTGTGTGACTTGTGTTTGATACTCACGAGGTGTGCGCACTGCAAACGAGGGATTTTTCGTTCAACAAAGGAAAATGAAACATTCATAGAGGATCCTCTAGTCGCACAGGAGTGGAAAAGAAGAGACTTGCCATGCTGATTGTGTTCACCTGATTTACTGCAGTGTGTCCGTGCATGTATACACTCATAGGTGACTGGCTTGACACACACACACACACACACACACACACACACACACACACACACACACACACACACACACACACACACACACACACATGCACACACTCACAGACTCTCTGTGTGCCATTCTTGTCACATTTCCATTCTGGATTTCGCTGCTCTTTTATTAACAGTTTATCACAAACAACCTAGCCTTCTTTCTTTATCAAGAAAACCTGGACTATATGTTCCTCCAGGGTCAGGATGACTGCAGAGCTCATAAGAGTCTCTGGTTCACTCATGATGAGAGTCCCAGGGTAAGGATACTATACCCCCCCCCCCCAAAATCTCCACATCTTACCCTTATCTTAACCTTAAGATTGCCTGACACATTGAATTTTAGTTATTCTAGAGAAAATGGGACAACAATCAATAAAAAAACAAGTCATTACAAATTACTTCTTAAGACCCTCCAGATCCTATCTTGCAATCCGGAAATGTTTCAACACTGAACTTTTCCATCAAAGGTTAAAAGGTTACCATATGCAATCATCGCACTCAACTCCATTCATCTTTGTTGTGTATAAACGTCTTTCTCGAGAACCTCCCAGGGGTCGACTCAAAGGAGTGACACAGTGCAGCTAATGGTGGACGACCGGTGTTTGGGTGACAAGCTCAGTTGAAGTGGTCTATCATCATGATTGAGCTTGTCACCGTCTTCAATGAATGGGTTGCATCCATAGTGGGCGTGAGTAGTCATTAGCACAGACCCTGTTGCCATTGTACCGAGTGATCACGATCCCACTCGGCGCTCTGCTCGGCGTGCGACTCTGACACCAGTGTCACAGGCCAGCCCATTAATGCCCTCGCTATTTCAAGCCCATCTTATCTCTTATGCTATCATTTTCTATCAGCTTTTATACGCTTTGATCAAATCACTGCCATTGATTCACCTTTTTCATTGACACCACACACATAAAAACAGGCAGATAAAAGAGTTTGGTTAGGATCATTTTCAAACTAGACAGAATGTGAATTATATTTTTGTGTTGGTAGTTCACTTCCAGAAACTGCAGACTGTGAAACGCTGATACATGGCGCTTCAATCTTAGGAATGAGTCTCCTTGCGTTTCACATGGATCCAAACATTTGTGTTTCTCTTGTTGAACAAATTGTTTTGTTTGACTATTTTGAGAAAATACCCTGACAAATTCTCATCATAGATGAGAAAGCTATGAATATAAATATAAATTATTCTTGCAGAAGGAACAAACCAATAAATATTTTTTTAGTCATTCAGGAAGATTTTCTTTCTCTATTTGTCCTTGATTTTCTGCGAATGACACATTTTCATTAAATGTATTACCATTCATGTTCACATTAGATTAACATCCAACTGTGGATAAAATGTGATAAGCTAACTATGGTAAAAAACGCATGGCAAATGTTATTGATAAAAAAAGCATCTCTCAATAAACAGATAAATTAAGCATTTAGTCAAAGGAAAATAACGAGTCAGAGTCAGAATTAACGTGACATGCATTAACCATGCTCGTTGCTCTTGTGTTTGAATAATCCACATTGCCAATATTTCATGCACCTTGATTTCATAATTATTCCAGTTCAAGATAGTTTATGGATGGAACTATGTGGCTGCAATGCACCAGATTGATCCCACATGAATTCTCTAATCGACCAATAAATATAAATAGTGTGCATTTCCAGCCGTCTTACAACCAGTTCTTTAGTCGATTGGTAGTAGATTTCCCAGTCAATAACCTTGTTCATGGTTTTACTAGCTCTGTTGACACTGGCATCAGTCAAATCTGGACCTGAATCCTCCTCTGAAAGCACAGAGGAGTAAAAAGTTATGACTAATTCATGGAACGAGGCAACTCCCTAAAAACACATACAGACAGATGGAGCGCTAACTGCAGATGCTTAATACAAGAATGTCCTCCACAGGGCGGTTAACAGTGCTCGAGTGTGAAACCTACGTATGCTTTGGTTGGCAGGGAATCATTTTACATGCAACCAATTTCATGTACACGCAAGATAACTTCTGCCTCAGGTAGCCTAGCTTCTCTCATCTTCAAAAGCCTGTGTTAGCTTTTTTTTTTACATCAAAGAGCTACCTCGCAAATGAGGTGAAAAAGTGGTATCCCAAGGCATGTTTTTTAATGTTCACATATCATGGTGACTGAGATTAGGGTTGGTTGGTTTCTCTATGATATGTGGAGTTGGATCCCTTTAATTCCCTGACAAATGGCTGCCATGGCTGTTAGATTAACATTAACGTGTCATCGCGTACACGGTGGACGGCTTGACATGCACTGCATACGAAGAATAAATTATGGAAGTGTGTGATTTAAGTTGCAAGACGAACGTATTTTTTGAGGGGGAGATGAACTTGTTTGATTGACTCGAGGCCTTAATGTGACTACACTTTATAGAAGATAAATAAAGGGATTGAGAGACAGATGGCTGTCTAACGGTTCGAAGCAGTGAGAAGAATAGAATAGATTGGCTCCGTTATCACGAGGAGCTGATGGTCCAATATCACCGCAGAACATCCCCAGGCAACCAAATCTGGCAGTTTGCAGATAAGTGGTGTTTGGTGTTGACGCTTCTCAACCCAATATGACTCAGAGAGGGTTCATCAATTCTTAAGTTCCTAAGTGAGTGAAGGTGAAAAAGAACTTCTTTCACTCCTAAGAACATTTACTGGCAAAGGATCGGCCCTGGGTGAGGAAGGAATCAAAACATAAAATACTGACGTGCCATCAATGCTGGTTTACAGCGACAAATGGAGTGAAGTGGACGGGATCCTCATGATTCAAGTGCAGGGCTGTTGCCTAATAGAGACTGGTGGTGGAGTGAAGTCTTAACTTATCACCCCCTGGTGATATCTCAGGTTCACTGATTAAGAATTCTTAACCCTGGTGCTACGTCAGGTTCACCGATTAAGATGTTTGCCATCCTAAGTACACTAGTGTGGTATGCAGCAACAACAACTCAAGTCTAGTCATTTGAAGAAGTTCAGGCACATAGAGCGTTAAAAATGTCTTGCATTGACATTATGTGGTAGGAGATGAAGAGGTACTGAACGTTTCAGCAAGCCGTTCTGAATGTGTTTTCTATTTTAATCAAAAGCTGTTGTTGCCATCTTTTTTTTGGCGATTTAACCAATTATTCAGGGAAGCCTATGGCGGGACAAATCCCAGCAGGTGGTCTAGAAGCAAATGAAGCACAGAGAAGAGAGAGGCCCTGAAAAGGAGTTTAGCCATTTTGTATAATGATGCTGACTGATTATTAAGTTCTGCCATCCAGTGTTTATCTTGATGTTAATAGACTCGTATAACAACACTGATTTATTTTGGATGTGATATACACATTTTTTTGCTTTGTACTCTTGCCTTTGTTTTGTATTTCTGTGTCTGCAAAAAGAAAAAAAAATGATATTGCCATTAAGTGGTCATTACAAACGTCACTGGCTGTAACCCAGAGATACCTTGAGATAACTCTTTCGGTCTTCAGTGACTGTGCTTAATAGAAACGGTGGGTGAGATCACACCTAGGCCCGACACTCAACCATGAGCAACCTAAGCCATTCAGCGATTACTGAGGCCTGTCTAGCCCAGATCAGCAACATTGCATATTATAGTTGTGCTTGCTTGGCTGGGGCTTTTTACAGACAGCTAGCAAAAATAATGCTTGACACCTGGGCAAGCTTTTTTCCATCTCATAAACACTGCTCATTATATACATTCAACGGCATTGGGGGCTTTGTGAGCGGCAATTGCTGGATTGTACCCGAAGCATGGCTGTAGGAACAAATGTCCTCTGACAGCAGCTGTGGCAACTCATTCTCCTCACATCCTCCCCTATGTAAATCCGAATAGTGGGGCATCGGATTACAGATGGCATACCCTGGGTTACATACCTCTGACTTTGAGTCATTAAGCAGCAGCGAACGAGGGTATCCAATAGGACACCACAAGTTAGACTGAAAGCCACCAAAGCACAATAAAAATTCTAATTTTAAACACTGAATGAGTCCTTCTCAAATAACAAGCGGCGAAAGTGAAGAATTATTTCAGAAAGATGTTCACACGATTTTTACACACATGTTTAGCATTTGGAAATACCAAGGTATTTGTACATGTGTGCATTTTTACACAACACTACCATTGGGTGTGCGAGGCATACCGTATACGGCATGTGATGTGCAAAGTGCTCCAGATCGTTTGTCGCTATCTCCCCCAGATGAGGTTTTGCTGATTTGTTTATAGCTGCACTGTGATGACAACACTCTGGCAGCAGCCACCGCCTGTACATGTGTGGGTATTAGAGATGCGCACAGAGCTAACACCGTACCATTATCCAGGCTCATTCAGCTGCAGTGCTCAACAGAAAAAAAAAGCATAACAGGAAAACGACCAAACAACATTGTTGTTTATGTTGTTTTATTATTGGTTTTCGGTTGTTGTCGAACACCATGTCATGACTCGTGAAAAATGATTACGAAAAGATCTCTGAGGTTGCTTAAGCCTTTAAGGTGTGGTTCACCTGGTTTGGCATTGGAATGACTTTCAACCGGGTAAAAAAGTGGTGTTCTATATGAATATAGATGCCATTGAAACTTTTTATTTTCCTTATTGGCCAGCTGTCAAAACATCTTAGCCAGGACCTTTCTCAAGTCGGTGATCCCATCTGGATCCCTAGATGTAGAGTTAGTACTGTAATGTAGAGGAACCATACCTAAAGGAGTAGTGTATAGTCTATGCATGGCTCGGCTTGAAAGACCCCAGGAGAGACACAGGAAGCCAAAAGAAAAGATTGCATCAGAGACAGCCCTGTCTATGTTTGAGTTGCACTAATTTAGTAAGTAACACCGTCTGCTTAAATGTGGGCTATTTCCTTGGATTTGGACGTGTTTCATGTGTCTCGAGAACATTTCACTGTCTTTTCCTTCCCCTTTTCTCTGAGCACCGTCAGTGGAACAAAGCCACAGATAAGCTTTACTGGAAGAGTGACTGACACAGCAGTCAATGTGTAATTTGCCACTTTTAGCTTTAGCTAATGTGCAATTGTCTAATTAGCTTAATTTATTCCAATGCATTTGAGTTTCGAATTATACCCACATTCATATGTGCTCTTTATGCCTTTTGCCTTTTATGATAAGCCCATACAGCAATTTTAATTGGTCCGAGACGCAGACATGAAACACGCAACATTAAGATGGGACACAGCCAGTTGACAGTAGAGAAATTCTAGAAACACCAAGTAGCGCCAGGAAAGAACATGCAATACGGTAAGTGTTTATAAATATCTACTTTGTGGCAGAACTGTACACTTTCCGAACAGTGCAAGGCCGTATCTTTCAATCAGCAGTCTACTCTTCAGGTTAACTGTAGGGGGTGAAGGATGGTGACATTGGTTAATAGAATAG
>JAOPJL010000162.1:12192155-12206861 GCA_027123545.1 Trisopterus esmarkii | reverse complement strand
ACACACCCACACACACACCCACACACACACACACCCACACACACACACACACACACACACACACACACACACTAAACAAAAAAAAATAAAACATTGATAATAGTTTTGGACTTAGACATTTGTTTCACCCAGTAAACAAACGGGTAACGTGCGGATTGTGGGCATTCTATCTCGCTATGTTACCATAACCAGCCTTGTAAAACATTGTTATTATATAACCATGGGTAAAGTACAAGCTTCTCCAACATCAATCAAATAACGTGCATGCAGGCCCCTCGGCGTCTAGAGCTGCACCTCATTACGATCATAAATCGTCTTGTTTTAATAATCGACCGTTAATTAAGAGCAATAAAAAATAAAATAAAAAAAGAACTTGTAATAAGCTATAGGCCGATAGCTTAATACAAGTTTGGATTGTTTCAGCTTTCGAATAATGTTAATGAATATAACTTTGTGTAAATAGGAATAGAGGTGAATAGCCTACATGTACATTAAATGAAAATAAACGACAGTCTATGCATAGCCTACATGGTAAAAAGGAGGAATGGGGTATTACCTATATTTTACAGTCTATGGGTATTACGTAATTTTAATAATTATTTATTTATCTTTTACTTTCTTCTTTTCGTTACCTTGTTGAGCCCATAAGGAGTTTCTGAGGTTCCTACCTCGATCACCTATCTGCATAGCTCTATGCAGTATTCTTGACAGTATGTAATCAAAATAATGCCAGTTCTGCATAGTTATAGTTCGTTTTGAAGTTGAACTCGTTATTCCAATGTTTGATGTTAGGTTTCGTTTCAACAGTTTTCAGAATTTTATACAGAACTTACCTTGCAGTCCCTAAAACTTGAGGCGAGCATCTTTAGTAGTTCTGAATCTCTGCAACCAAGGTAAGGTCAGTGCCAAAGTGTTCCATGGACCTGTGAGCGTTCACCTAGCGCCAGTCTTCCGGTACCTAGACTCCGCCTCCGCTGAACACAAGTGGGGCTCGCTGCGGAACCAAGTGGGCGGAGCGTGACCTAGTCCAGCTCCGCCTCTCTGGACCTATAGGGTTAGCTGATTTGATTAGCTGAGTTTTATGCCAGCCAATTAACCCAGGTTTGTGGGTTATGGTAATGTTTATTGGTAAAGGTCAAGGTTAGGTGTTAAAGTGGTAGTGAGTTATTGTTTCAGCTAGATTTGAACAATACTGCATTTCATTTTAATGCGTTTGGGGCAGAAAGTTCAGTTGCCGAAAAGAACAAGGTAAAACGTCTGGACATCAACGACCTTAGACAAATTTCGCTAAAGGTTTAAAATCAACCCTGTGTAGTAGAGTGGCAACTCTAGAAACACATTGTTAAATTGCCTTCCACAATTCAAAATGTCAGTGTAGGTATCATTTATGATGTACATACAAAATGAGTATGGTAATTTTGATGACCCATCAAAATGAATATGGTAATTTTGGTGATGACACATCCAAAATGAAAATGGTAATTTGGGTGACATATCCAAAATTAATATGGTAATCTAAGTGATGACAACAAGCCAAAATTGAGTTGTTTTTTTTAAGAATATTACTGGTTTGTTGTTTGTTGTTGACAAAAATGTCAGTTATGTGTTATTTAGCTAGGATGCTAGCTAGAGAACATATAGAATAGATTAGCTAACTATACTGTAGCTAACTAGCTATATATAGTTGACTAAGACAAGGGTTAGAAAAAAAATATTGAAAATGTTGCAAAATATTCACATTCGATTGAAAGATTACAGACTAGCTATATATAGTTGACTAAAACAAGGGATTATGCAAATAATCTTTGCTGCATACATATTTATCCGTCGTCAAATCATTTTCATTTAATATTGGGGAGTCCATTGCGTTAAGACATGAAGAGACAAACATTCTCAAATTAAACTGACCTGGGGTTTAGCAGAACCAATTTGTCCATCAGAGCAGTAAGACTAGATCTTTTGTCTGATATGGGTCAAACACTTTTCTATTCTCTCTCTGTTGTAATATACTGTTTTCAGACCTTGCATAAATGGCAAACTTTAAAGCATCAACAAGACAGAGAATTTAAAGAATCTTTGTTACAAAGAAATAGTTTTATTTATAGTATTTCATGCTGGAATGTCCTTGAGAAAGACATTTTGTATTTGACTAATAGCTTAGCCATAGGTTCCCATGTGTGTTTCTCCTAGCCTTAGAGGATCACATATTAACATTGATCTGGATCTCATTAAACAGGATGTAAGGGAGAGGAGGCACCGGAACAGAGACGGTTGAAGTTAAATGCTATCGGTTCAATAATGAAATACAATTATAATGACTATTACAAAGACTGTTGTTCTTTGAATGCCATTTAAAAAATCAAGACGAGACAGGAAGGATGCGTTTGAAGGGCCAACTAGTAGTCACAGCTCAAATAAAACTGTCCAAATGCATTGGTGAAGACAAGGACATTCTTGTTGTTGGAATCCGTTCGGGTATTCGACTTTGTTGACTCCGAGAAGTTGATCACTGATGAGGTTTTGCTCTGAAGCTGTCTTTGTGGAGAATATGTTGAGAGTTAAAAGTCCTGTCTCTATTCTTACAATGGCCAGTGTGGTTCTCTGTCTTAGAGAAGCAGCTTCATCCACAGCAGTTGAAGCACACTGTCGGGATCCATTGAGGACTACAACATCAAAGGTTTTTCAACCCTCTATGTTCACTTGATGGCTAAACTAGTGTAACAGGTTAATGGAAAAGCCATGTAGAACAACTTCATTATTTGTAACTATTTAAAAAGATTTCAGTTATCATGCTTATTAGCATGCGTTTATCTGTTTGTGTGTATTTTGCACCATCACCTCATCACTGGTCCCCTAACCCATCATCTCATCACCGGTCCCCTGTGTCATCATCTCATCACCGGTCCCCTGTGTCATCATCTCATCACCGGTCCCCTGAGTCATCACCTCATCACCGGTCCCCTGTGTCATCACCTCATCACTGGTCCCCTAACCCATCATCTCATCACTGGTCCCCTGAGTCATCACCTCATCACTGGTCCCCTGTGTCATCACCTCATCACTGGTCCCCTACACCATTACCTCATCACTGGTCCCCTGTGTCATCACCTCATCACTGGTCCCCTACACCATTACCTCATCACTGGTCCCCTACACCATCACCTCATCACTGGTCCCGTGTCATCACCTCATCACTGGCCCCCTGTGTCATCACCGGTCCCCTACACCATCACCTCATCACTGGTCCCCTACATCATCACCTCATCACTGGTCCCCTACACCCTGTCCTCATCACTGGTCCCCTACAACATCTCCTATTCAACCAACTCTGAGAACACTGGAGGAAAGTAAATCCTTTTTATTTCTATTCTTTGCATTTGAATATTTATTTGGAAACTTTCAAGTTCGCTTTAGCGTGAGAGTTTTAAAGTTTAAAGTTTTAAATGTGTTTTTATGTTAGAGAATGAATCTACAAACAGTGTTGATGAAGTTTCTCAGCAAAGTGGATATCATCTCTTAGTGAAAGAGAAGTTAAATAACCTTTTGCACATATTTAAAGGCTATTTGTTACATGATGATGAGGGTAGTCTTCACGCATTAAAGCAACACTGACCAAGGAGCAAAGCTGGATGGGAATTTTTATTAAGACAGTGAGGTGATACCAGGTAATACCTGTGGCTGCTCATGATTGTGATACAGCGCTCAAATATATTTGACAGGCCTGAGAATAATAGGCTTTTGGTGCTCTTCCATGACCAGGACACATGAGGATGATTTTGGAGACCAGTTTATTCTAGTTTGAAGGACAATGGTACATGAAGATGGTTATCCATGCTGCCATGTCGGAGATCACTCACACACTAAGTGTGTGATGATGGTATAGTTTAACCTGTGCATATTGATAAGTTAATGTACAACAGGTGTGCAGCCTGTGGCCAGTGTGTCCTCGGACAGGCCTTCTGTTTCCTTCAAGGTTTGGATGAGAAGAAGCTGACAGTCTGAATAATTCATGGTGGAGTTGATCCACACTTCTTTTCTGGGCGTCTGTTTCTTGAGCTTTGTGGTAAAACTCAACCTCCTGCCTCATGGGATAGAAACAGAGACCCATTATTCATTGAAAGGTTATTGCATTGCAGTTTAGAGGTCATGTTGGTTTTCAGAAGCCTTGTCACTAGGCAATGCGTTCAAAAAGTTTTCACACCAGATGGGTACTTTTTGGGAGATATTGGATGGAACCAGCCTCCTGCAATGCTTATTGGCAAGAAGTTTGAATGTAAAGCCTATTGCTTTGACCATTGCCATTCTTTTATCTTTTAGAAAAATGGACTGGAGACTGTATGTTTTCATGTTGTTGTATGTTTTCACAGATGCAGAATACAGCCTGAGTAAGATGGGTACATCTCCGCCTTGCAGTGGAGAAAAGTCCTGGTCCAGTCTGCAGCATATTACCTTACAGATGGACAAATGCACCCGGCATTGGGTCAGTAAGGAATTTATATATCAGGGAAAAACTGAGGTGATGGAAAGGGGAACTCATCCATATAACATTAGATTTGTATAGTGTGTTTCTCTTAAGGTTTGAGGTGGGTTTCAAAACTCTTGGTTTACTTGACAAGCCTAGGGCTCACCCTGAAATTGTTGAGGTTCACCAATGTACTGAAACCACTGGAGGTGAAAGATATGTCAACTTTGTTTGAAGTTGACTCCTCAGCTCCTGGTAGTAAGTCACAGCATCTGTTCCTGGAGAGAAATGCTCTAGTAATAGTTTTGCGTCTGTGTAGGAGAATGCAGAGCCTTGACACTAGAAATGGGCCTCGGACAGCTTCCTGTCATTGTATTCCTCCATGATGAAGACATTTAAAGCTTTCCAGAGGTAAACACATCTTTCATAGTTGTCACATTGCCCGTTCACCAACAATGAAAAATTAAGAAGCTGTATAACGTAGTACTATACAGTATGCAGGCTTCATCTTCTGGCATTTAATATTTTACATTTACAATCAAAACAAAGAAAAAAATTGTTTAGATTCATTACATGAATAAATGTTTTTTTAATTACATTTATTTATAACATTTATCAACTACCAACATCCAGAAAAAGCCTTCCTCAGGGTGCATACACATTACAGTTCTGTTATATAGCATACAATTTTGTTCATATTAATCTTAACACTAGAACACTAAGCACTTAGAGGATTGTTATACAATTATTGGAGCCCAACCAGTACTTGATTTATGAGTCTGATATCGATCATTTATTATTGATGGCCAAATTGGCCATCAAACATTCCCGATGCCAATGTTTTATCTGATATGCCTTTTTTTTCCCCCTCAACTTTGTTTGTCAAAGATCTCTGAGGCAGGATAATATACAGTTGAAGAATTAACATTATAATATTTTTAAAATGACAAATGAATGAAAAATAGAAACAATCTTGTGGAGGCATGATTATACTTCCTGCAATTCAGGTATGTAATTAGACGAGAGTTTCTATCAATGGCTCTGTGGGTTACCAAACCTCACCTTGTGATAAAAACAAAGGAGAAAGGTTCAATAGATTATCAATCTAACAGATTGATGCAGTTGGATTTTAACAATATATTGTGTGTGATTGTTTCCAAACTCCTTTGTAAATGTATGTCTGCAACCGTTAACGACTTTACAACAGCACGTAGCAACAAGCATGTTTCCATAATGGGATGAGGGAGGTGGAACACACTTCTGGTCACGGCACTGCTCCACCTGCGTGCAGCTGCAGCAGCATTTATCTGGGTCAACAAGTAGCGTACCCTAGGCGACGGCCACGGTCACCTGCTCTCCAAGTGGCCTCTGTGCGACATATGCAGTACCAAAGGGAGAAGTGAGGGGGACTTTGAACAAACTGAACAAACAGGATTAGATAAATTACTTTCAAAATATATGCGTTAAGCAGATTCCTGATTACTTTCTTAAATTGTAATGCACTCTCTAAATGTCTGTCTTAAAGTCCTGCATTTACATTTTTACGTGCGTAAAAGGAGATATAGAAGATATTTTTTAATAAATGTACATTTCATATAGTATTAAAAGTATGAACACCTTCTATTTTTATGGTAGCGACCTCGAAGGGTTCTGATCAAATATGACACATATCAGATGAAGTGTTTTCAGCTGTATTATTATTTTAATGAAAAATGAAACGGCAATCACTACTTGACCCATTTGTGCCCACATTAGCCTCCCACGCTGCTGCAAGGTCACATTCTGACGCCTTAGCAGTTCTCTGGGGACAAAATGACATTGTCTCATTCAATTCCAAGTGGCTGACGCCATTGTGATTCATGGTCACTCATAAATACATAAAATACCAGAGATTAATTCAAAGATGTGTTGAGTATGGCGGAGTGTGCTGCTTGGCCCGAGTCTCCCTGTGTTTACACCTGGCAGCTGCGCCTCTTGCTGGCCACGTGTGTCCGAGCCAGCCTGGCCAAACGGACCACCAGTCTCTGCTACATGGTGTTCTGAAGGTTCACCTAGCAGCTTATTTAATCAAAAATGAAATATCCAGCAATAAACACACACACACACACACACACAATACATTACACCCCACTAACTCCATGTGGCATTTGTTTTATCTAGTTTTGTGTGTGTTTATACTATTTAAATTCATCCCTAATCATTCCAATGTCCCAGAGAGTTCTATATTTATTTATTATATGTAGAGATTTAAAAACATCAGTCAAAGATGCATGTGGAACTTTGTGGCATTCAGATTACAGACCACAGATTTGTCTAGGTTATTTTAAGCGGCGAGATGAAATGTTAGGTACTGCAACTTCAACTTTGGCAGTTACAGAGGGAAGCAGGGCTCACCTGCTGTTGCCATGACTACACCAAATGGTTAAACTTGGGAGACTCGGCACAATGGCTATAAAGCTGCACATGCAGCCATAGCCAAATATTGATAAAGGAACAATCCTACCGAGTGTTATCAAAAAAAATCACACAGTACACCAAAACACACACACATAGGTTAATGCAAGCTTATCTCAGCCCAAGCGCTCATTAAAACGGTGAATGTAAACAGAACGACATCAGCTTATCCACCGCTTCATGAGATGATTCCCTCTAGACACTTCTTGACAGCAAAGTATTTGGTTCAATGGAGCATGATCATGGAAAGACACACTGGCAGTGTTTCACCAAGCATCTTCCTTGAAGTAAGGAAAGTTTTTACATTTTATAGGAAAATGTTGCAAAGTTAAAAACATCAGAGCATGCACGCTGGGTACAAAGGAACAAAAGGTGAAACCAAAAGGGGTTTCTCGCAGTTGGTTGAACATTATACAGACCGTGAGACTGACTGGGTATGTTGTATGTGGTCATACAGCTTCACGATCATAAAAGGAGACGTTAATTGTAATGGTGTCATAAAATGGACCAAAGATAAAGATAAAAGCATGGCTCTATTCATTTGTTCACACTCACTCACACCGTTTTGTTGCCTGAGCCGGGTTGTCTGAATAATACATAATCGCAGCTCCTCACGACCACAGAGTGAGCTCTGTGGATGTCACATGCTCAAGTCAATCTTTAAGGGGCCAAGGTCCATCACCCACGTTGTGTAACATCTGTCTAACAACAGTGTTCAGTGTTCAGTTGTTCTCAGCAACATGGAAGGCCTGTGCTCCTTCAGTTTGTTGGACACTATGACCAAGCATGGAAAGATGGTCAACACATTTTCCTCCTAATTTTCTTTATCCTTTTCCTTTATCCTTTCCTTTATTGTGAATAATGAGGCACAGAGCATTCATTTGTCGTTTGCCGTCCGGCCACTTCTATGGGCTGCTCCCGCACACCTCCGTGGTCTGAATGTTCACTGTGGCGTTGTTTAATGGGACTGTCAGTTAGCATTATTAAAACGGTGAAACGGAAACATTAGTTCAATGGATTCCTGTAGCGCAGCGCAGTTCTTCCTTTCTTCCTCGGTGGTAAACGTCTTTGAACAACAGTGTCTGTTCAAAGACTAAACGTGCCTGATCTCCAAGGATCCAGCGATGACCAGGAACGCCGTGGGTCCACGTTCATGAGATGAAGGGCGAGGTGGACTGGGGGCCTCAGGTTCCTGGAGATCACAGAGACGGAGACTGGCGGGTGTGTTCCACGCCCTTTCCTTTGTCCATCGCATCCTTCTTCGAATACTTCCCACTCTTACTCCTTCCTTCTCCACACCTTCGACATGGAGAAGGTTTAATAACATGACACGGCGTTGATAACCATGTGTCAGGAATGTCTCCCAAGTGTAGTTATGTGTGGAATAGTTATTCATCAGAGGTATTTATTTGCTAATTTGACCAGGGATGCCACATGCTGGCCTGTCGTAACTACTGGCACTGGGTGTTGTATTATATCAAGAAGCTAATAAATATAATGAGTTTGCTTAGTCAAGCCAACGGATTTCACTCCAATGCAACGCAGGGCCTCCTGCTGATTGGCCCGGCGTCCCATTAGTCAGTTGAAAGGTATAGCATATTGAATAGACTCCAACAAGCTATTTTAAAGGGATGTGGATAAAGCTCATTGCTATTCATCTTGCTCATCTTTTCCCATCTCTTTGAGTGGGCGGTAGGCTATCTCCATTTCATTAATAAATACAAATGCTGCTCAATAACATTTTGAAACCACATTCTTTATGACTCTAATTACAGAATGCGTCTGCCAATGTATGGTTAAAAGTCATGTGTTGTGCGTGTACGTGCGGATTGTGGAAGAAGGAACTCACTCTCCGCTGATGGCTTTCAAATGGGAGGATTTTTGTATTCCGTCGTCTAAAAATAGAGCCATGGACAGATGGAAACACTGGCTATGTCCCTTTGCAAATCCTTCAGGAACATTTCATTATCTTCTGGCTATATGCACTCATATGCCCTCCACACACACGTCAACAAGGCTCTTGAATTTTTCAGGACTTGCAGGAGTACCCTTTCCTTTTAAATGCCACAATGTGCCGGTCTTTTAGAAAATGTACAGAGTGTGTTGATTGTGGTTGGAGGCTAACATGAATCTACTGGAGGCATGTTGGACACGGTGGACACCTGCTCTCTGCTCTACAGACTGCAGGTGGAGGGTGAGGCCGAGTCTGTTAAACCTGGTTATCGTCTGTTAGTTAACCAGGTGTAACTGGTTAAACCTGGTTATCACCTCTGCTGTTAACCAGATGTAACTGGTCAAACCTTGTTTAACAGTCCACCTTAAGGCATCCTGTTACCCCTGGTTATCGTCTGTTAACCAGGTGTAACTGGTTTAACCAGGTTATCGTCTGTGTTAAACAATCCAGTGTTTAACCAGGGACCAATGGCGGGAGCTGGTCCACAGGCCACGCAGCCTCACAACGACGACCACCTGAACTTTTCCCCAGCGCCGGCTGGACGGGCTCCGCGCCGTGGCCCATTGAGTAGGCCTACTGCTCCATCATCGCTCCCCGCTACTCCACCGCAACCTAACCACCCTTTACATTACGGGCCTTGTTTCTGCCCCCGCGCTGAATGCAAGAACGAATGCGGGCTCGTGATGGAGCCGCCCTCCCCCCCTCGCCCTCCCCCCTCAGACTAAGACATAAAAATATAAATCCTGTATTCAGACCCCCTACCCCCGCGTCTGACAGGCCGGCGTTGCGCTCGCAGCAGCTGCCCGTGTGGGTGTGCGTCTCGGTGCACGAAATGTGTTGTGACACGCTGACCACAGCCCCCTTGCCCCAGTGGTCGACTCGATGAGCTCTAGGAGATCTCTGTTATGTAATGTTAAGAAAGGGGCTGCGCTACCATGGCCTCCAGGGACAAGTAGAAATAGAAGAAGAAAAATGACATTTTCTTCTGTGGAACTGCCCGCTAATAGGGGGTCCTTTAGACGGGTTGAGGCGTTGCATTCATTTTATGGAGTTAGTATGCATATACCATCATGTCTTACTGTAGTTGGTGTTTGGAGCGATGGAACAGTTTTACATAATCCACATGTCGCTTTACATATCCTTTAAGCAGCCCAGGGGAAGAGAGGGCCTTGAATAGGGATAATCCTAAATGATTTTACAACTTTAGCCCAAAGACCCAATGCATCATTCCAAATGACAGGGTGTGATTCTCCCATCATATACCGTTATACACACACCTCAAAAACGAACAAAAACAAGTTTTGATGTTCTTTTAACTTAGTGACTCCTGACTGCTATACAGCGAGCGTTGGCGCCCAACTGAAAAAAGAATGGGTTTTTGGCCCGATTATCCGATTTTACATTTACATTCCCCATGTATCATGCTGTAAAATGGAGAAAGAAAGAAAAGCTGGACCCTTATCCCTGCATTTTTCACAACTTCACTAATTTGAAATCCCCCATTGTTCAATGCTGCTTCACTAATTCAGACAAACAATATTTTGGTTACATTGATTCTAGTAAAGTGGTGCTCTCAGATATGAAGGAATAATCAAATATTTATAAAGCTTTGTTCATTGTATTAATTATGTTTTTCTCTAGGTGAAATGAAGTGTAAATATTTATAAGTTTTCATAATTCTGTGCATATGCATATGCATAAGAATAGACACCCTAAGAAATTCACACAGCCGTTCATTAATTCTGGCACCAGCACAAACTGAGACAAAGTAATCACAAAGTATTTTTGGGGGGTTTTCTGTTAAGGTCTGATACATAGAGGGTAATTATCCTATTTTAAAGTTTGGTAGTTCTACAGTTATAGAGATTTATATATTACAGTATGTGCCCTATATCTCCTCAATTTACAGTTGAATACATTGGATATATTTAGAAGTAAGCAGATGTGGCACCAAAGAATAACCGCTGGCCTCATGCTGGCTACTCCAAACACGTTCATCTGCTGCCAGAGCAGAAACAGTTTATGTTGTAGTGAAAACAAAAGATGTGATATGTATCACGACTCAAAAGGACTGCATTGTTTTATTGCCATTTCAGCATACATCCAACACCCTATGCGGCTTTAGCTACATGAAGCATTTACAAGTCAATAGTGAACATGGCATTTTAAAAATTAGGATTCCATTTTTTTGTACATATAATAACATATAATACAGCCTTGCACACATTAATAAATATCAACACAATCTGTCAAACATATCACACCATTTAAAAGCCTTGAAATTGTGTAACATTTCCTTCACAGCTCAAGTCATAAATATAGCCTCTGGCCCAAGGTGTCTTTGCAAGAGAAACAGCGACGACCCTCTTGTGTTAACAGTTTGTGAGAAAACTATTGGATTGAACCGCTGAACAAGGAACAACACGTTCGAAACTACGGCTTGTTCGTAGATCTCATGTTCTCAGGTCTACGCTTAAAAAAAACTAAACGGTTATGAAGTCCTTTTGTATAAAAGCATTTGACTTAAAAAAAAAAAGAAAGTGCATTCCCAGTGAGATGTACAAAATGTTTGCCACACCTCAAAGTAAACCCACAGACATCCAACATGAAACGTGTCCGATGACGACAGAACTAAAAAGGCCTTTTTGTTCAAGAACAACACTAGCGTTTATGTGTTTGTGGTGAATTCCATTGTTGTTGCAGCGGCTGAACCAACATGTCCGGTAGCATCTGACTCAGTGGACCTACTCAGTTACAACAGAAACCTGCCCCAAACCAACACAACCGCACAGTAGGAACCCTCAATAACGGCCAAGGGAGAAGGCTTATCCATTCTCACTCTACTAATGCCCGTTATTGAGTAGGGATATGTAATCCCACAGATGTTTGTGTGTGTGTGTGTCTAATTATTGCACTGAGCTAGTAGATTAAAACTGGGTTTGATCTTACCCAAATCAAGATTGCCAAAAAACCAGGCAATGGGGAAAATGGCTTTTTTACTTTGTGGAAGCCTTAAAATCCCTTTGTGTTTGCTAATCTATTTTGTAATCAGACAATGCAAGTCAAAAAAAAAGCAGACTTTGTCCTGATCCTGTGCTCGCTGTTCTTGACATGCAGTTGCTATCAAGGTATGCCTGGTTAAGAATGGTTGAGGTCTGGTTACTCTGGTTACACAGAGGAAAACACTTTATAACTGCTGAAAGCAACCCACTCTAACGAGTGCGTGTGAAGCCCATGCGGCCACATTCAAACGGATTTAAAAAATCATTGTCAGGGGAAAAGGGAGCTTGAAACAAAATAAAGTCTTTGAGCCTCTTTCGGAAACAACTCCCAAGGACACAGGAGCTGGCCTGTGATTGGATAGAAAGGCAGCGTAAGTGGAGTGTCAGTTTCCCTCGTCGGGGTCGCCAATTACAACGGATCCCCCGCAGTGGGGAGGGTGTGGGGCATCTCTGCAACACGCAAACAATCTCTTTAGCAGTCCTTGCAAAGCAATAAAACGAGAACCTCTCTATATACTGTGAAATGTGATATACCTACCAGTGAATTTGTACAACTCCTTTACATCAGCAGGACCCAACCTCTTTTCCTTTTCCCTTTAGATGATAAAACCCTTTGATTATGGTCTAAATTCTCCCAAAGTTCCTCTTATAAAGAAGAACATTTTAAGCAATACTAAGCTGTGGCTCGACACATCAGTCTCACCAGGTCTGGAGACTTGCGAGACCCCATGGGGGAGGGGGGGGGGGAGCAAATATGTAAACGGTTATGTCCATTTTTTAACGTAAAAAAAACTAACGTAAACATTAGAAGTTAGCCGACGGAACTAACGTCAGCGTCGGTTTCTAGCAGCCGGTTTTCCGACGTAAACGTTAAAAACAAAACAAAATCCGTCTCACGAGCCAGGGGGGAACACTACACATTCACGGCTGTGGGTGTGGCAGTAGCAGAGACGCTGCCGCCATCCGCCAGTCCTCTGAGGGCCCTGGCAAAACACAGACACACGCCCACACACACCCAAAGACCCGATGAAAAAGGCAAGTACTGTCGGATGAGTGGGGTCATACTGTAGATGGGATCAATCTCTGCGTTGAGCGACCGGTTTCCATAGCTGAAACTCTGCAGTCTCGCAGGGGGGGGGGGGGGAAAGCAAAAAAGGACATTCCAGGATTGGTCTGTGTGTGTATGTGTGTGGCTGTGAGTGTTGGGGGGGAGAGGGGGGACGGCTGCCCCTCACACCCAGTTGAGGTTAAAGCCCTTGGAGAGCATCACTGACTCCAGGTCCTTATCCTCCTCCTTCTCGCGGAGCCTCTGCTCCTCCAGGAGAGCCACCAGGGAGTCCCGCTGCTCCACCACCTCCAGCATCTCGTTGAGGATCTGCTTCTCCCGGCTCAGCTCCTGCTCCGTCTTCAGGTGGTCTGCGGGGGACGGAGGAGGAGGGGGGAGGGGCAGGTCAATGAGACGGTTCACACGAAACACAAAAAAGGACAAAAAAAATGGATTGAGTAAGCAGGAAGGAAGGAAACAAAGAAAAAAAAACAAGTGTTTGACATGTCAGAGGCATCACGAGGAAGAGACGGACTGGAGGCAGGAAGCTCCCTGGAGCGTCGGTAGCTTACCTTCCACAGCCATCCTCTCCCTCAGGTCCTGCTGCAGCCTGCTCTGCCGGTCCTCCAGCTCCAGCTCCCTGGCGCTGTGGGAAACACACAAGGCCAGGCCAGAGACACTTTATTAGGCTAATTCGTCCTCAAGCGTCTTGCTCAGCGCTCGTATTTCCGTCCGCCGACCGCTTCGTTTATATAGATGAAGGGGACTCCGATGTGCTTGGATAAAGCCTGCCGCTTTCAATGCAAGAGAGAGAGTGAGAGAAAAATATAAAAAGGAGGATGAAAAGTACAGAAAATGTAATAGTCAGCGGCAAGGCATTAATGCCCAGGAGGATGGGAATATATTAGGATTTTTGAGCAACGGCAGTCGCTGTGTAACGTAAGGGGGGAGACAGCGAGACGTCTGCAGCCTCTTAAGTGCCTATTATAACTGAAAGGAGACGACTTCCGGGGCATGATGGAGCAAAGCACTGCCTACCAGCTCCTCTTTAGATCACGTCCCTTTGATTCAGATTCAGAGGCAGAGAGGCAAAAAATGTTTTTTTATCATTATTATTATTATACGGGCCGTGACTAGCGTCCCGTAATAACCTCAGCTTCGGGGCTGTGTTCGGGCGACACTGAGAACCCGCCTCGTGTGTCAATCACACTGCGTCTAAACCAAAACCCCCGATTGTCTTAAGCGGTGGCACAAAACACCTCCCGCACACCAAACGGCATTTCAACCCCGTGAAACCCCGTCGACCCCGGCGGTACTCACAAGATCATGAGCTCCGACTCGTAGCGGACCAGCGCGTTCTTCTCCTGCACCAGTTTGAACCACTCCTGCATCAGCTTGGGGTCGTCCTTCTTGCCCATGCCTACGGAAGGGGAAGACCAACGTGTCAACGACCTGCGGCAAACCACCGGCCTACCCGGATCACCCCCCACACGCAAGACGGACACACACACACACACACACACACACACACACAGGGTGGGAGGAGGGTGGTTGGGGACGGGGGTTTGGCGGGGATGCAGTAACAGCCAAGCCAGGATGTCCTAGCCAAGGGGGGCGGGCACGGTGGCACATTAGACGCGCTGACCAATGAGGACAGCTGTTGGCGTACCGTGGCTGATGTGCTATGGAAGTACGGTGAGCCACCGTCTTCGGCGTCTCTCACACACACACACACACACACACACACACACACACACACACACACACACACACACACACACACACACAC
>JAOPJL010000162.1:12130295-12145860 GCA_027123545.1 Trisopterus esmarkii | reverse complement strand
GATAGTGCTTTTGCTCTCTCAATTTACATCATAAAAAAGACACAATGATGATCACAAATTTTGCAAGTCTCAATATAAAAAATAAACATATATTGAACTAACTGTAAATTATGCAGTGAATTAAAAAAATAAAAATACAATTCATTTTTTTTTATCCATCTATCCATTTTTAGCACTTCCAACGTATTCCTAAGAAGGGAAAGGCCATCTTTACCCTTTGCACAATATATTTCACACATGATTGGCAGAAAGTGAGAGAAATAAATTGTTTCACATCATTATGGAAAGATTCTACTGTCCAAAGTACAGACTGCAGAGTTATCATAACACTGATTTGGCTACTACAAGGGATTTTGTGATTTGCCTATGTCTCAATCATTTGCGTTGCTATCACACGAGAATACTCAGCCACATTGTGTGTGCTGTGCCAACATATATATTTTCTCAGGCAAGGCTACAGGCTACTCACAGCCTAGCTAACCACTGTAGGAACTGTGAGTGCAATCAATGATCAATGCCTCCACAGAGCCAACACAATGTGGCATTGGTATGAGAAAACATAGTGAAAGGAAGTAGGAACGACTTGCACACAGCCTGACCAGGTGGCATATTAGCCCTGTTTAGATATGCAAAAATATGAACCCATCTGGTTTCATGTTTCCCTTCTGTAGAAAAATAAAATAATGAACAGCACTTCCTTCAACGACCTCCCATCAACTTCAGGTGATGATTGATTCACATTTTTTCCAGCACATTAGATTCATGTTAGAGCATATCCTTTTACTTTTGTACACTTAGTGATACATGATGGACAGAATATCTAACAGCCAAGCCAAAACGTACAACTTATCTCAATGCATACACTGGGAAAAACACACACAATACATTCCAAGCTTTTGGCACATCCTATTCTTGGCAGCGATGGAAAACTCAAGTTAGACAATGTTTCAGCTGTCCATTTCTACCTAGCTAGCCTATAATGATGGCAAAAACACATTAGGGGCTTTCGCAAAGAGCGACTTAAGATTTGGATTGTGACCAACGGGAAATCTAAAAACAGCTCAGCGATGTGCAGTCAATCAGACCAGATATTCTCAGAGCAATTCCACTTGCAAATAACTGAGGTATGGTAACTATAAAAAACGAATTAGACTAAACTACAGATGATTAATCTTGAAAATTTGGTTATTGTTTAATGACCTAATAATCCAAACATTTTTGTGTGATACTACTGCCCTTTAGTTTTGCTGCACCGACATTGAAAATATTACTAAAGAGGCTATAGCTCAGTATCTGCAAGAACAGAAAATGTAACAGTTGCAGCCAGCAGTACCCGCTATAATCCTGTGACACAAACTTTCACTAATCCTGAGTTGCGTGGGTGGGCTGGGAGCAGCTCAGATGGTAAACAAGTGGTGGACATTCAGACACTGCAAGGTCTGGGAACATCAAGAATAAAAGGCCTTTCAGAAAGGAAGCGTCGTGGGTTGAGCTCGTCGCTTGGTACAGAGCATAGACACTTAAACTGTGGCTTGTGCATGGCGTCATAGAGGGTGCACATGGTGCCTAGTCGCTGGAGGCTATGCCACAGAGGGAGGTTGAGAGTGTAGCACGACGCACAGCTCCTTCCAGCCTGTAAGTCCACTGAAGCCCGAATCACACTTCTGCGTGAAGCATGAATGCCAAGAACCGCTACTCAGAGAGCGTCCACGCCCCCATAACCCGTCAATGACTTCCAGAGCTTAGCGACATGCTGCCCTTCATAGCAAGTTGTCGCTGATTGGTCGAATCACATGTGCAGCGATTTCTTTTCAACAGCCAGACACTGTATTTTTAATTGATTACCATAGTAGACCAACTGCTCTTCAGCTACGTGTCATATCTTGTAATTTGAATGATTTTGGAACAATATTTTTCAACATAACATTTTGTACATTTTTCAATGGAGCTGACTGTGTCGCATTTCTGTGTCCGGATTTACTCATCTGTTCATTTTTCAATGGAGCAGACTGTTGCATTTCTGTATCCGGATTTATTCATCGGTTCATTTGTGGCTTGAAACGTTACACAGCCTCCTTTACACACGTTAATGTGATGTGGAAGTTATTATGCAGCCGTTTCTGCAAAGTGTCTCTTTGCGTCTCTTTTTCTGGACGTGGATCTTTTCTGAACGTGGGTTGCATAGAAGTTTGAATTCAGCTGAAGACTAGTTCCACTTCAACTTGCCTTTATGAAACCATCGTGATCCAGTACACATTATAGTAACTACACAAAAACTCCAGTACCCTTCACATTATCAGGATCTGAAGAAAGACCCACAAAGTCTGACCTGTAACATCAGACAGCAACCAAACACCAAGCTCATCCTACGTCAAACAAGACAGTAACCACTTTCTCACAAAACATTTTTGGGAAAATGGGATTCACAGGTCATACGTTCAGTAATTTATTCATTCACTTTATAGTCCATCTGAGAGGGGTCTTATTCCCGCATATTAATGAGGCTTTTATCTTTCTTTGAAACAAGCCAACTTGGAAACTACTGGTGGAAACTGGCAAAAGGCATGGCACTATACCCACAGCACTCCACTGTTTTCCAAGGGCTGACAGTCTATTAGCAGACTAGTTCTTTGGGAATAAAGTATTCCCCAGCTGAGAGAAATGGCACTAAGGTGTTGTAAACCCATACCAGGAGAGATGTAAAATATTTCCTCTCAGCAGGGTAAAACCCTTTCTGAAAGTGAAGTGACTTGAGACAGGTTGATCTCATCCCATTTCCGTGAGGATGCCAATGATGATGACATGTTTGTCATTTATAAACGTCAGGGGAAAAGGAGCACTAGATTAATGCAGTTTTATTTCACAATTCAAATCTAGCAATTAATGGCCAAATAACCTTAATTGTAACAATATATCAATAGAAAAATACAAATTATGGATCAGGATTCATCAACCGATAATTTAAGCAAAGTAAGGACTACATGGCCTGTTAATGCTGCCCTAATCTTTCATTTATTTATTTTGTCATGGTGTTGGAATTAAGATTACATTTAAAAATGCCAATGAAAAAACTACTACTACTACTACTACTACACATAATGTACAAAAACAAATAATGCTTTTGCAGTTAATGCTCAAACGAGGGGCGGAGCGCAGCATAAGGCCGAGCTACTCACAATCTACTGTTCAAAGGTCAGCTGACTGGCTCAATGTAAACAGTCCAATTTGACAGGACTGAGGAATGCAGTTGTCACAGTGACCCACTTCTGACACCATGAGGTAGAATGAACAGACCAGCCATATTACTGTAAGATCTTGGGAAGTACATGAAATAGGTTGAAACAACTAAAGACAAAGGGTCATTCACTATATGCTTTTATTTCAACTTCAACCATATAGTGAACCAAGTAATTCCACCGGGCATAAACTATATGCCCGGTGTGGTCAATACAAAGGATAGCCTTCTTTTACATAGATACAAATATAATATAGGCTAAACACCTTTGAAAAAAACATTTTATTTAAAAGGGTGCATGTATCTTCTTTGGAGGAAAATGATGTTGCACATCCCAAGAAGCTAGATTTCGAGGCGTCATCTGGCATACCAAAGCGAGTCGGTTGGCTCAATAAGGTGAATTCCTTGCGGTAGTCGACTGTTGCAAAGTATAAACTTTGAATGCTTAACTGCTCACCATACGAATCCAATTACAGACATGTGTCCTTTTTAGGCCACAGAGCACATTGGACCTGGTCTACTAAAATGATACATGTCACATTCATTGTTGTCACTTACAATGAGTCATTATTGTTAGGTTAGGCTTATGGATAGTTGGAAAATGACTCACATAATTTAATAACATTCAATCGCAGGGGCTGATTTTAACTAGCTTTCTTTCCTACCACCTTACTTCCTTCCTCTAATTTATCTGACCAAACATAGTGGAATCCACTTGCCATTGATCATGGAATCAATATGACCTCAGACAATATACATTGATCAACTAGGAATTCATTGGCAAACTTTAACTCATATTTATGATGTTTTTGTATTAAGTTAGTGTGCTACAATATAACCTCCAGTGATTCAATGTGGTCACGATAAAGCATCGACTGATCAAGCAACATACTTTTACATACATTTGACATTTAAGCTCTGTCATAGCCACAATTAAAATTATTTAAATACAAATGTGTATAATCTGGTCCTATCAAATTCACCTTAGTGAATAATGGAAGAACTTTGAGTGAGGAACAGGAAAATTTGTCTTTGGTACTATAAGAAGAAGTACTAGAAGTTGTGAGTCATGTGGGTAACGGTTTGTATTGGTTAGCAAACTCTCCAAACTCTCCAAGGACTATGGACCAGAAAGTACAACAGGTAGGACAGAGTCTGCACCAGTTTATCCTGAGAAAAAAAGTCAGTCATTCATTGGAATCGTATCAGTGTAATTGTCCCGTTAGTTATGAGTCAGTCAACAAGGACACTTAGTATTCCACGGCCACCTTTCCATATCCTACTCTCTTGGGAAGGAAACTGAGCTATGATAACAGAGGGAGCCACAAAGGGCTTTGCACTCCTAGCTAGCATCTGTCTTACTGCAGTCATTGACCTTCAAAAGAGTCTGTAGCATGAATAGTAGTATAGCATGAATGACTGGCAGCTGTGAACAAGTGATGCTTGGGGGACTGCAGAAAACCATGTGAATCATGTAACATCACAATATATGTAAAAGCCCGGATGCAGACACAAAAGGAAAATACTTTTTGTCCATTGTGCCCATCAAGTCGAAACGTTATTGTTCCTTTTGACCTAAGGGTATTGTTGCCAAGTATTTGGTCCAATGTGGGTCAACTACAGTCAAAGGGCATTGTATTGCTGAACATGCTACTAGGCAACACAAGAAACACAAGCATCTATAAAAGACAGCGTGCCTTAATAACGTCTTACAAAAACAAAGTAACACAGATGATAAACACCGAAGCTAACAAGTTATGTTTTAAAATGTGTCACTAAATTGTGTGTTTTTATTTTGTCCTCATGGTGAGTGGTAGACCATACAGAACCACTTTGACTACGTTAAGTGAACTGTTACACAATCAAACTAAATATGGTTAACGACTACATAACTCAGGGTTGGAAGCAGATATAAGACCATAATTAGGAACTCTGGTTAGTCCATATTCAAATACACAACATCTACATTAGTAGACTTCACTAGGCAATACAAATCCCATTATCTTTACGCACACCTTACAGCATCAACGAGATATACAGTACGAATACATAAGTATGTAAACCTAGTGCATAAGGTTGTAGAGCTGTATAACTCCGAAGACATCGATGAAAACACTAGAAGGGTTCGTCCGAGACAACTATTGCAGGTATCTTTGTTTTTTGTTTTTTCAAAACACTGCAACATGGCATGGTCAAATTGTTTCCCAGTAGGAAGACTTCATGACGAATAGACTATGCACATCTGGAAACATAATTGGGATACTGGGAGAGCATGTAGACAACCTTAGCTAATTCGATTGATTATAAATAAATAGAAGATGGATTGTGGATTGTGTCCGAGGAGCTGCATTCATTCAAAGCACACACTGTGCTACAATCCACTGCATCTTACAGGCTCGTCATTCGATCTATATAACACAATGCGCATTGAAAGAACGGATTTCCATTTTAAAAAGTTTTGCTGTGGTTTAATCCATAACAGCTCGTTTAATGTCGGGAGCCTTACCTAACGAGAACCACCAAAGCGTGACATTCCAAAACGTGCAAAGGGTACAGACCCTAAACCAAAGCAAAAACGAATCAACCGCCCTCAAGATCGACATGTCTTACCTTTGAATCATGACATTAATATATCCACCGATCTCAATAGGAATTCCATTGCATGTTATCAGATTTACATATTATCCTGAATCTAACATGTTATCTAGTCCCGTTCGAGGGTATGCTTGTTTAGTCCTGCCAGGCCAGACAGCGTCTAGGCGCAACTTGAAACTGACAGAGCGAATTCGGTCCGAACCATGTTGACTTTACAGAGGGGTGCTTTGCCACATTTCAAAACAAGAAAACATTTTCGACAACACAAAAGTCACACGATCAATGTAACTTATTTCATCAGATTAGTAAAGACAATATTTTAATATAATTTTGTTTCATATCCAGTACTATTGAATACTTTGAGCAAAACTAAAATCTAGATTACCCGCTGCTACTTGGTGTGCGTCTGCATGTTCTAACAGTTTAATCCGATTGGTCGCTTCAAAGGTGACGTTTACTGAATGGGCGTCTGCTTCTGCTACCAGTCGAAACATCAGCGTATATAATCATTCTTTATGGCTGAGCGACATAAAGTTAATGGTGTGGATAACATTTATTCCACCAACCCCACTAATTGTATCTTCCTCTCTCTCACCCACCTTTGCCAAGGCAAACATATCTACGAAATACTAATGATATTACTACTTTATCACCAACCACATCAACACCACCATAGTTATAAAATAGCGATGGGTCGATAGAATAAATAAAAAACACAATAATTAATACAAGATACAATACAATACAATATAGGAATATTGGTATTCAACAATTTAACAAAATCATTGCGCATATTGTATTAAACATGAAGGAACAAATCAGCCATGATGTTACTGTGTATATCTATTTGCCATTTGTCAAATTAGCATTCAATATCACTATCATATCTAATATTTTCACCAATCCAACATATCACAAATGTGAATATACATCTTTGTAACTGAATCTTGTAAGGTTGTCTTGTAAGTGTAGCATTCATCATCATCACCACCACCAACATGCAGGTCCTTGAATAACCCACACTTGAATATCAAAGCCACCAACCAATTTGGGCACCGCAACAGCCTTCGAAATGTGAAAACTTGAGATAACATTTGGATATTATTACGTTCTTATCTGTTCCTAAGTGAGCATTTCAGACGTCTGTCAGCAGCATCTGTATCAGGAGGGTGTTGCATGCAGGGGTTGTGTCGTTGCTAAGAGGACCCCCCCGGCGTCTTTCCCCGACCGTTGGGTTCCTACTCGGCGGTCCACCTCCTCCGCTCACACTTCACAACAGGCAGACACTCTAGTGTCCCGTCCCCATCATGACAGCGAGCACTGCTTCAGAGAGAACAGACACGTACACTACTTCAGAGACACACACACACACACACACACACACACACACACACACACACACACACACACACACACACGCACACACGCACACACTCCCTTTAGACTAGGGAAGTGTTTCTTTGACACACCGAGTCTATCAATATATGATAGCTAATTAACATATATTCGCCCAGCCACTCTAGACAGAGGAGTGTGGAGAAGATATTAGGTGGTATTAATCAGCAATCTTGTCATGCTCATCGCATGCCATCAGCCACCTTTAACGGATCACTGAGGACAAAGTACTGCTGATCCGTAAAGAAAAGCATGTAGGCTCGTAATTATGTCTTTGAGTACACTGTATATTAGGCAATTTAATGTCTGAATATGTGTTCCATTATGTCCTTACATGTGCCATTTGACTGCAAACGACGGTGAGTGAAAACCACTGCTTACTAACATCTTACGCCATCATCATAGTTCCACGTTCAGTAGTCGCTGAGCTTCAATTAGAAGCACCTGACCTAATTAACCAACCCACAGGAGAGTGCAGGATGTCAGCTGATTCAAATCGAGAGAGGAATTGAGAGCGAGAGAGCAGTAATGAATGAGAGAGAGACATTCAGAAACTATACGAAAAGGGAGCGCTTAGATAGAGAAGATAGAGATAGAGCGCTTAGAGAAAATCAGTCCACCATGTCCCCAACAAACAGTGTTCCAGCCCGGGGGCTCCAAGTGTTTGTGGCGTTACCAAACATCTAAGGGTTGAACCATACACCGCCGTTCTCCCCCCCCTCTCTGGGCACGCCATTGATGTTGTTTGTTTACAACCATTTGGACATGGCTCCTCACCAGCAGACTGACATAGTGTGTGTGTGTGTGTGTGTGGACAGACAAAGGAGTGTCTCACCAAGGTATGACACACACATGCTGCACACATAGCCGGCATAACAAAGGAACCGTGATGTCATTCATTCATGCTGAATGAATCAAAGAGCATGTGCTCTCCCACGCTGCAACATCAAACAAAACACATGACAATGGCTTGCACCTGACATTGACACTGTGGTGATGATGATGGTGGAGGATAAACAAAAAGGGGAGAATATTACTCACCGACTAGACTGACAAAATAATAACAACCAGTAGCAGCTGAAAAAAACCAAGATCCCTCTCTTTCTCTCTCCCTCTCTCTTTTTCTCTCGTTCTACCTGCTTTTCTTATTTTTGTCTTCAGTCTCTTTCTCTCTCTCTCCCTTCTTCTACTCCTCCTCCTCCTCCTCCTTCTTTACCACAGCAAGATGCTGCCTGGACCAGCACATGTTGTCATAGCAACCGGGAGCCGACTGGGAAGTCTCACGTGACCACAGGACTCCCTGGGTGCTGATTGGCCAGGCACAGAGGAAGCAGGAGGAGGCAGAGAGGGGGGAAGGAGGGGGAGGGGCTGCTGTGTGTGTGGGGGAGTCAGTGAGCCTCCCAGATGATGTGATGTCACATGCCCAGTGGCTCACAAAGGATGGGATGCTTGCACCGGCTGTCTGCAATAAATAAATAAATCCCTAAATAAATAAAGAAAAATCTGCAAGATGGAAGTCAAATCTCCAAAGATAAATAAACATGGCGGGAAAGACACAGCCAGTTCGGAACGGAGTAGAATTGGCTCAATTGACTGACTGACTGACTGACTGCATATGGTGTTCTTGAGCTGACTGGAGTGGACATTTGGCACAGCTGTTTCCTGCTGCTCACTCCGTGATGCTGCCGTCCGCCAAAGTGTGCCTCGACAGCCCTCTAAGCCACCCAGGGCCCAGGCTGCAGAAATAAAACAGCAGCCATACGCACTACACTAGAGCTGCCATATATGGCAGCTTGACCTGCTGGACCTACCACAGCAATGCCCCTCTCTCTCTCCTACTTCAAGGTTATTTATAACTCGCCAGATTTGCTGCTGTGATTTCCCTTGAAGCTGTGAGCATACTAACACACCGTACTTGTGCTCTAAATTATCTATATTACACTGGGACACAATCTTAGGATGAAATTGCGCTGCAGAGGTATAAATAAACAAACATAAACAAAACAAATAATTTGCCAGTATCTGAGCCCGATATACAACAATAGCCTTTGCTTGGTCCAAAACAATGGAGGACAAAAAACAATACTTCTTATATATTACTTATTCTACTCCCAACTCTACTCCTACTACACATTAAACCTTTGATATAAAGGACTATTATCAGAATTGGGATACCAAGAAAGTTTCATGTACATTCCACGAAGCACCCATTAATTCTCCATTGGTCTGTATTAAAGATGATTAAGTATTAGGCCCGTAACGCCAGCATTACATCACATTTGCATGCCAACAGGAAGAGAGAGAACAAATGGCCTGTGAGTAGGCCAACAAGAGAATGTGTAAAGGCAATGCTTAAAATCAGTCCATGTCTGATGTACTTCAGCTCTGCAGTTGATGACGTGTATGTGATCCTGGTCCAGGTTTGTTTCCTCGGTTGTCATAGTAACATACACTGAGGGATGACAATAATCGGGATTCAAGCCGCTCTGCCAAGACTGGGTGTGGTGACACTGTTTGCCTCTGCTGGGTCGTATATCGTAAATTTGCATTGTCGTATTCAGTGTTTTTAGTGGGCTCCAGAGGCACAAAACAAACCAAAGAGGAATTTAGTGACCAGTAACGGGTGGTTCAGAGATCTCACCTAGTGCTGAACTCAGTGTTTCCCATCAAACTGTAAAAACACATGTTTCTTGACCGTTGTTTTAAAACAGGCAGTAACCCCTGCCGATGCTGTAGCAGGGGAAGGCACTGAACTCAGGAGCATAGCTGCTGTTTACAGTTTTTAATAATGTATGTTTATTTTTAGAATCTGTTCATTAACTCTCCCATGTACTGTTATGCTGCATTCCAAAATGCTTGGAGGTTGCATTTCTAAAATAATGATTTAGAAAACAGATAGCACAACCAGTCCTTCCATTGTAGCACTTATAGGGTACTTATTTGTTGCACCAGATACCAGAAACCTTATAGAATCGAGTTATAGTTAAAATGTACTCCCATTGCAGCCAGGGCTAATGTAGAATACAACCATTGCTCTTCCTTTAATAGCATAAGTGAGCAGAAGGAGGGTGAGCAATATTAATAAAACATACAGGCCTGTCACAGGTGCCATCCATTTTCACCCACACAGCGGAAACATGCAACATATATATGGTATCATTCATATTCAATGTGAGCTATTGCAATTTTTTAATTACAAATGTCAGGGCAAAATTATTTAGATATGAGTTATGTTGATATTTGGACAATTGGCTGCTGCTCAAACTCGCTCACAGCTAATTATCATATATTTGCCCCACCACTCTAGACAGAGGAGTGTGGAGAAGATATTAGTAGTAGCATTAATCAGCAATCTTGTCATGCTCATTGCATGCCATAAGCCACCTTTAACGGATCACTGAGGACAAAGTACTGAGAGACAAAAAGAGAGAGAGCGAGAGAGCGAGAGAGCGAGAGAGAGACAGAGACAGAGAGAGGGGATTATAACTGGCTATGAATTTTAACATGCGCATGACATAGAGACAAATATGCACATGCAAATAAACCAGGCGCCATGCTTTAATGAATTTTCCTTCGAGCATAGAACAGCATACCATAATGTAAACACAAATAACTAAGTATATAGGGCCTAAGCAATCCAATCAGATCTGCGTTCACCTCTGTCTGTATTCTAAATGCTGGTCATGAACCACGTAGTCCCCTATTGACGTCATACAAAGGGAAGGAGAGACTCTACAGCATAATGTGCAGCCTCACAAGTGCTGAGCTTACATTTTGCTCGCAGGAAGAAATTGCACACAAGCGTGGATATGTTTATAATGTCACCGTGTGGACCAACTGGTTTTCCTGTGACACAGTGGTTTCACCGCTCCAGTTCCACCACTGAAAGGATTATGTCATGGTTTTAGATTTGGTTTACTCCTATTCCTATTTCCTTCTGTTTGTTATGTATGGCATTAGATATCCAACTTGACATCTGGATCCTGGGTGAACCAACCGTAAGACAAAGAAGAGTTTGATTTAATCTTCTTTTTTAAGCGAACAGATACAGGGCACCGGTAAAGGCGGGTTAAGGTATTAGACAAAACAGAAAATTTAAAAACGCAGCGCTTCAGTATTTCGGGGTAACATGAGCCCAGGCAATGTTGTAACCTGAGCGTTTAATTTCCTCCAGTATGAGGAGGGCTCACTATGCGAAAGCATGGCTGTGTAAACCAACCCTGGTCAGGTCTTGCCCCCGCGCTCCCCACAAGGGACTAGGCCGCCCTTCAGCTGGGCAGGAACACAGAGACAGAAGGACGGAACCAAATAAAGAAAGAAGAGAATGCATGGAGAAAGAATGTGAGAAAGAAAGGGAAAACACAAGAGGAAGAAAAGAAGCGAATAGTCAGAAAGACAAACAAAGAGGCCAGTGGGCCAGTGTGTGTCTGTGTCTGTGTCTGTGTCTGTGGTCAGTGGGAGGACGGTTTAAGTATAAGTGTGTGTGTCCAGAAGACCCAGGGGCCGGTGTGAGGGCTGAGACAGCAGAGATGGTCGGGTGTGACCGCACGGAGCTCACCCTCTCTCACCGTGACGCTCTGTGTCTGTGAGCGGTGTGACCCGCTGCACTCACACAGTATAATTAAGCAGAATTCCACCATGTCCCGAAATAACAGGAACACAAGCATCTTCAGTTTCAGGACTGAACAAAAGAAGTAACCCAAAAAAATGCCCACAGCACTGCCTTATAGCTCACGTAATAAGGCAGTGCTGCTTTCACTGAGAGAAATCCAACTACTTCCGACAGCTTTTCAAAGTTGTTTATTATTAGATTGATATTTCTTTAAGCTTATTCCTTATAATTCATACTTGCTTTTATCCAAACTGAGGAGGCCTATCCCAGAGGCCTATCCCAGAGGCCTGGGATTTAAGCGTGTCGATAATATTCAATATTATTATATTTCGATATATGATATAAGATATGTAGGCTATGTAACAATGAACTTTGAACTCATGAAAAACATGACTATTCCATAGGATAATATAATATATTTGTTTTAATCAAATGTTGTATTACTTTCGGGATCCCTCCTGTGCACCCAGCTTATGCACTGTTGCTCATTTGTTTAGACAATGCTATAGAACATGTAGACACAAGCCCTGGCTAAGATGAAACATTTGCTCAGCAGCTTGGCTGATCGACAAACAGGCTTGTAATAATTAAATAAAGAGGCCCTCTCTCTCTCTCTTGCATGATATCACATGCTGGCTCTCTCGCTCTTTTTCTGTGCTTCCTTCATGTCGAGCACAGAGAGGGCAGCGTAGCCTTGGTGGGATTTATGGAGGCCAGAAGTCTCTTTATAACCGTGGGGTCAGTCGTGCATGTTAGATACCAGTTTAGACCACCCCACAATGTCCACAGTAGGTCCTGTCCTGAGGAGCAATTAAAGCTTTGAATTAGCCTCTTATCATGGTGTGCTACACTACAACTAGCCATCTGTGTCGGTATTGGATCCTATGATCCAGGTACATGTTTGTGTTAATCGATAAAAGTATGTCAGCTTCCATGGCAACTAGAGATTCTTCCCTTCCCTACTTTGCACAGTGTGAGCATATTGCATTTCTGTTTGGTTTAGTTCCATCAAGCATGATGCATGGAGCCATGCACACAGGATCGATTTGGAAGAGACAAGTCCTACCCTTAGCGTGTCCTAAGGGGAATGCCTGAGCATGGGATTGGTTAAATTGACACATCGGATGACGTCAAACTTGTTAGCACCTTCAATCGATCATGTATCATGACGATACCATGATTACAGCCCTAAGCCAGGTCTAAGCCACCTTATATTCAAGCACAAGACACACTAACCCTATTATAACCTCATCTGATCTTAATAGGATCTGAGAGCGGGCAATTAGTGTTATGTCATAGGTTTATGTATGTCATAGGTGCCCTGTACGAAAGTTAACCAAATTATTCCCTATAGATTTCAAGAAGGCCACGTGTTTTCTCGCGCCAAATACCCATACACCCTGCCTTCAGTGCATAGTGATGAGCATTACAATCCCACCTTGCATGAACACTTTGTTCATTCTGAGATTGTTAAAGCCCCCCGCATTTAGGGTTATGGTTATGCAATGGTGGCCTCGCCACGCTTAACTAGACATGCTTGTCTTCTGGTCATTTCTGATGGTTTCTGATTGTGAAATACTTTGTTGTGTCAAGCTCTATCAGAGAGAAGGTTTGAGTTCAACCCTGGTAGTGATGATGCAGTGATGCAGTCTAATGCTCAATTTGCTGAATCTAACAGTGTGTCCTTGAAAACAGCTTTTAATTGCATTTTACAACACTGCCAAGTTGCTCTCTCTCTCTCTCTCTCTCTCTCTCTCACTCTCCCTCTCGCTCTCCCTCTCGCTCTCCCTCTCTGCCCCACTTTTCCTTAATCTGTCCTTTTTTCACTTTGCTGCCCACCTCTTGTTATTTCCCTTTAACTCTCTTGTTTCCAGCTATTTCTTCTCTCCGCCTCTCTTACTTTCTCCATCCGTTTACCTATTTCCGAAGTCTCACGGAAAATACTGGCTCAATGCTGTGTTATCAGGCAATCAGGGACAGGCACACAGGCCACATACTACTGCTGCTTTAATCAGTGTGCTGTGAACACCATCCTAAGCATGAGCTGTTCAAACATAACCTCAGACCAGACCATGCAGGACATGCAGGTCTTCAATCCCAAGACCCAAAACCTCTGCAAGAGAGACACAACCCCTCTGCAAGGGACACAACCCTCTACAAGAGAGACCCAAAACCTTTGCAGAAGAGACACAAACCTCTGCAAGAAACCAGCACTGAGAAAATAAAAATGGCCGATTGGATTCCCCACACAACAACACGCTTCCATTCTTAGTTGTCTGCAGACACGGCCATCTATTGCACTTCACATTTGTTATGTCGAGTTGATGTCCACCATGTTAAAAGTCACCTTTGTCACCTGACAATGGTGTATATTCAGTGGAATGGTGTATATTCAGTGCAAAAGCACTCTGAGCACCTGCATTCCAACTTAGTTTTTCTTCAAATATTGGCTGTTATTCAGCCACAGAGTGAGCTCCTGGTATATGTCTTGGTTTACAACACGATACACAGCAGCCATGCCAGTCAATGTCAGGATGATCATTCAACCGACGGACAGAAACTAATAACACTCTGTTGTGGAAGTCACGCACTGGTGACACGGCACGCTTGCTCAGCTACGGTAGTACACAAAGCCACATGTTACCAACACACCTGTAGAACTCTCCCCTATTTCACATTGGAGATCTATGTGTACATGCCATCTATCGGATACACGTGAACCTATATCTATCTATAGGATTGTCTGTCTGTGTAATCTAAATCTCTCTTATCTCGTACCTACAAACCTTAAGACTTGCCATTGCGAATCACCCTATAGATATTACGCTTATTTTTATCTCCAGACCCTTGTCAGTTCCTCAAGCCTGAATCAATACGACGTGCAGACTGAATTGCGTCTATGTGCTTTGTACTAACATAAGCAGGGCAGAAAAAAATCACAGGCTTGGGCCAGTATCTAGCCCTGAGGGAAATGGCTTTCTCCTTGAACTGTCTTTAGTGGTTCTCCAGAATAGTTTCGCTCCTCGTCACCCTGTGGCTGAGATTAACTCCCTGGAAGTCCATTTCAGGACAGCCGCTGGTGGCAAAAGTGTGTTGGAGGGGAACAACATTTTAAGATTTAGTTTTATCTTAAGAGACATTCTTATAATTCAAAATGCACAACTGCTGCTGGTCGTAGTGCCGTTTTGTCTGGGTATAGGATTAAAGATAAGATTAGAGATGAGAATGAAGATTATAACATTAAGGAAATTCCTAAAGTGGAGAAGGGATCTCTATGAACCCCTTTTTGGCATACTTTTTCTTTGCTGCATTGCATCAGGCAGCGCTGCCATTTCAACAACGCCAAATACTGAACGCTGAAGACGACAATTAAGATCGAAGCAAATGTAAAACCCTAGACAAACACCCACCCACACACGCACACGCTATCTACACACCCATACATCTGTCATTTTTGTCTTCTTCCGGAGCTTCCGACTGTCCGACGTCATCCCAGCAGAGCACATCGACCGGAGTGCCGGTGGTGAAGGTCAAACACACCACTATGGTCTGCAGCTGTTTCAATATTGTGACATGTGATCTGAGGCTGGCACAAAGAGGCCCTTTAAACCAGAACTGGGACACAAAAGCCCGGGAGAACAGGGCGCTCATCCCGTGGCTACGCTACTGACCCCACAGCTCACAAGGTGCACACACACACACACACACATACACACAGGCACTCTCGC
>JAOPJL010000162.1:11985238-11997646 GCA_027123545.1 Trisopterus esmarkii | reverse complement strand
CCCCCCCCCCCCCCCCCCCCCCCCCCCCCCCCCCCCCCCCCCCCCCCCCCCCCGGGCCGGCCCCCCCCCCCCCCAAAACAACGGTGAATAAAAAGGCCTTCCAATACAGAACAACATCCAACACGGAAAAGCCTTGTGTAAGCACTCGACAAGGTTGAGGCTCCGTCTATCCATGCTAACATCCCTGTCCCCTTCCGCCCTCGCTCCCATAAAAATGAACTAATGTCGGCAACTGATGGTGCCTTTCGCTTGGAGGACCTCAGAGTGCTGCTTTCAGAGTTGTTTTACTGAGGGAGGTCTAAAGCATATGGCGCCAGTCAGCACAGAAACAGAAGGCTTTGCACAGAGGAGAAGAAATTACAGTTGCATAAAAGAAATTCCCAAACATTTCAATCGAACATCTTTTTTGTGCGAGCGGAGCCGGATAAATGATGTGCTCAAGGGCCACAGGAGGGCTGATTACTGAAGGATGAAGAAGGAGAAAAAGAAGAATAAAAAGGTGCCTCTGTGGAAAAGAAAATCCCATCTTCCATTATGTCCAAATTCAAGCCTGGGCCTTTAATGTCAGACTGGCCTCTTCTAACCTGTAATTTCAGTTGAAGCTGCACCCCTCCACCCCTGCCCCCCACCCCTGTCCCCCGCGCGCCTGCCCGCCCCCACCCCCCTTCTCCGATCCCACCTGTGAACTATTTCAACACATCAGAGAGCTCACATATCCCTTGTCTTCAACAGAGATCCACTAACATGTGTGCACATATTTAACATGGACTGTAGATAACACACACAAACACACACACACACACACACACACACACACACACACACACGCACACACGCACACATGCACACACGCACACACGCACACACGCACAAAGCTCAGCTCATTTCACATAACACTCTTCTGCCGTTCTGCCCTTTGCCAAGAACTCAGTTTCTCTAACTAAATGCTTTAACAAATCAATACAACAAATCCCTAAACATTAGATTTTTGTCTCTCTTTCAAAAAGGCAACTTGAATATTGCAAGAGACGCTTGTGAAGACAGGTAATCCATTTCCATAACGCTTCCCAGGCAAACAGACTGCCAAACATCAAATATTGATACATGCACTGACTGGCAGATCAAAATACTACAGTACCCGCGACCAAAGTGAAAGGTAGAAATAAAAGAAAGAGAGAGTGAAGAGCCCTGAGAATAGATACCGTGTCCAACACACAACTATGTAAGCACTGAACTAACCCCTATTCCATATCTGTTGCCAGCTGTAAAGAGATAAACACACTCTCCAGCCGGCATGTTGAAACAGCCGACTCTTGGTTTAGGGTTAGTGTTGGGGGTGGGGTCCCGAGGGGGTCCCCCCCACCCTGTAGCTCCTGAGGTCAGGACGGATTGTCCCTTGTTTCAAGTGTTGTCACATAAACAAACCAAAATGGCACAGTTCAAATGGCCAGTAAGCCATAAAGGTGGTACAGGGTCTCGGCATGCATCGCGTAGCGCTGTCTGCGCTGCTGCAGTCCCTGTCATCACCGCCATCATCTGAGTCATTCTCTGTCCATTCTACTCCAACGGCTGTTCAATAAATGCTCTCTGCTGTACTGCTTGACCCGTGCATGAGAGGCTACTGTTCAACACATGAAGTTGCCCCGGTAATCTGCTATGGCTCTGTCCCCTTCACATGCATGGAAGTCACAATAAAGTAGTCTGTGCTTCCTACTCAGAACCACCCACTTGGTTTGGGAATGCTTGTGCTGTGTGGGAATATTAGCTTTTCAACAATCAAGTGACAGCTGGACCTGCCTTGCTCACCAGGCGCATGTCAGGATGTTAGTTTGGGTTATGAGAAAAGCATCAGATCACTGTTTTGACTGCAAAGAGGCCAGCCAGATGTTCTACGAACAACATCCCTTTGCAGACCATTTGTTATGTTTGTGGCAAATGATTTGGCGTTTTCCTATAACTTTTATTGCAAGGTTTACCATTTCGTATCACCTCAGATTACAATTGACCAAACATTTACACATTGTAGTAAACGTTGTGAGGCTCCGATTTTGCACATTACAATGATATATCTGTTTCACCACCAGAGGGAGTAAAGAGTAGATACTACGATTGTATGAATTAAATTGTAATAATAACACATTAATAAATAAATAAACCTACACCGGGTCATCTACTCGTTTGCCATTTTGCTCCGCGTAATAGAACAACTGTCATGTCTCATCTTCCTCTATGTTGGGTGGAAACGAGGGTCTTTCCACTGTGTGTGCGATAGGTAAGCAATGTCAAGACAGCATACACTAGGGAAACACAATTATGGAGAATAAACGAGCCTTGCTGAATGTAGTCCATAAACAACCAAAACTATGGACTATATAGCCTCATCCTAGAATGTCTTAATTGCATACGACGACAGAAAGCGTTTGGCCAAATTGCATATTTCTCATCAAATCCTTCACTGGTATGGGCTACACAGGGTTGGCGTTGCTGCTTTGTTTTACACTACTGTTCCATCAATTCATTTCCCACAGCTTAACCTTAAGTGTAAAATGTACAGTGCTACCATGGCTATTCGCCACGGTTAGACTAGTCGCTTGCAATAATAAACAATAGAAACCACAATTGGATTATTCAGGGGCATAATGCAGCAACATCGAGCAGGCATAAAGCTTCCCTTTGATTGAATCACTATGAAATACAAATAACCACAGTGCAAACCGAGACAGGATAGCCTATATAACACCGTTCGTTTTCTAATGGTAGGGCTAAATATATTGCTTGGTATCAAAACATGATATATAAATATAGGCTTCTCGATTATAACATGCTGGGTTACGTGTGTTGGTCTACGATCTTCTTCTGATACTTCCTTCTATCATCTTGAAGCTGATCTTTAATCATAAGGCAAACTACAATGATGGACTTTAATTAAACAGAATCGTATCAATAGGTGTACATTACATCAATAATACGATATCTGACCTGTTAAAACATCGCAATGTTGAGGGGCAGACAGATCTAGGACTGAAATCGTGGTTAGGGCTTTCAAATTGGGTCTGTTTTGTGTTGTGGTTTTTGTATTTAGACATGTATTAGCACGCATATCAAGTAGCCATTTACAAAAAAATAGGCTAAAAAAGAACATGTTTTAAAAATACATTTGAACAAAAAGAGGGGACGATATAAGCATCGCCACTTCTGTTTCCTCTGCATCACTTGCATAAATCGCCTATCGTAATAGGCTAGTGTATATTAAATTATTCCACATTAACGCGTCCGGATTTAAAAGCAATCATCTTACCTTCGTATACAGGGGCCATCGGTGCAAAGATTTCTGTTATTCATGGCAAAAAATAAAGCGATTTATCTGTTCAAAACTCAATAAAAATCTGCCATCTTGAACCACTGAGAGAGTCGCCACGGTCTCCTGCATCACTAGCCCAGTTCAATAATGAGAAAAATGATCATAACTCATATCCAAGGTTTTTAATCAGAGGCCATTGAAAGCCAAACAGCAGCGGGGATGTCCTTCAACGGATTCCTGTCTATCACCTATTTGTCGGAGGCTCAAACGATGAGCCGAATGACAGGTTTACTTCAGCTATTGTACGACATGTCTGTAGAGTCTGCAAAAGTTGCAATGGTAAGAGCAGAGCGGAGCGAGTTTGGCGTACAGTGAGTGTTTAAGTCAAACGCCGATCGAGTCGATCGCATAGGAGAACGCATCACAGAGGGGTGCCCGTGTCACCGAACGGGGACTTGGGGGTGATTATTATTTCTTAACTTAATGCATACATTACTAGTCCTATGTCAAAAAATAAATCCTGAAATATCAATATACAGGATTTATAAACAGGGAATACACAGCGGTTAATTCAATATTTCCAATAATCGAAGGATTAACAGCAAACTCTAAAAAATTATGTTCAGTCAAAAATCAAAAATACCTATCAATTTCTTAGATCAGTTGTTTTATTTTCAATGGACATATTGTTCAGGTAGCATTTTAAACTGGTACGGAACTGTCAACATGTTCATCAAGTAGTCCATGTTCTCTCCCCCATGTAGCGCTGTAAAGTGCACCCCGGTTGAATGATGCGGTGGTCTTTTAGTTATGTCTGTATCAAGAGCTATTACAGTACAGTGACGACATCAGATTTTCACCGTACTAGAGTGGAATCGGATTACACAGGCTCACACAAATGTGAATAATCTGTCATTTACCAATCTGCGATTTTAAAACATGATTAAGTGCAAACACAGCAACAACTCGCGGCTTAATCAAATAGTCCATTAAAAAACGATCATGACAGTTGATCAAGCACCATGCCGAAATGCTGAACACAAGTAGGCCTACAGCTGTTCAACCTTTCTACATTTATATCTTCTGTCTAACGAACCTGCGACATGTTTTTGAATAAACGAAGTCATTTAATTACAGCGCATAAAACAGAGAAGCATTCAATTTGATTACCTTGTCTGCCACAATAAAAAGTACGTATTTATTTACTTTTCAATATTGTAGTCCGATGTTAGCACAGTTTATTTGACCGATGCTTTATTATTCTATTTGTAATATTATTAATTTCTTATTTTGCTACCAAATCGCCTCTTCCACCCTCCAGGTCAGTTGGTGGCGGTAATGGTCCGTATTGTTGGTTTGCTAACCTATAGTAGACACCATGAACGAAGAAGAAGTAGTCCCCCCTTCGTTTACATCATGGATTAATATGTCTCTGCATTCAGGGTCAACAACAGTTACCATCATTTATCAATAACGCGGTAAGAACAGGCAAATATATCATCATGACACATTATATCCGACACATTATATCCGAAATCCGAATAACAAAAAAGGAGTCAGCTACCTGAGGTCACCTCCTACCCTTTTGTTATTATGTGCAAAAGTGTCTCACTGCTTTAATGTTTAATGTCACAATGGAGCAGTCTGTCCCATTAATCACTGGATTTCTTTCAGAATTAATTTGAATCTGAATTTTCCTTAGGGCAAAACATGGATTTTAAATTACGGACTATGATGTTCAGATTAAATGAAACAAAAAATATTACATGCATCCCGAATGGTTTTCTGTAATTGGTATGTTTACATTGATAAATGCTCTTCAGTGTAGGATAACTATTAATTTACATAGTTTAGACACTGTCAAAGAAATACCTGGCTATTGTATTTGCGAGCGCGTCAGCCCCAGTTATGTATATTAGACATCAATCTCCAATTCTTAATTGAGACAAATCCATCTTTATTATGGACAGTGTGAGATATAATGACCCTATTATATTATTCCTTTACTAGAGCTATCGTTTCGTACTGCACACATTATATCCTATATATCAGCCAATCAATGCCAACATATAATGTGCAATTCTTTTTATGTCAATCAGTATATGCGTGAACCCTTACCGTTACATTTTTTATTCTTTGGGAAAATCTAAACCTCCAGAAAATGATCAGAATTAAAGTTGTTACACAAGTTTATGTGTCAGGTAGCCTACTTTTCTCTTTTGTTCTCTTCCTTATGATTTAGTCATATATAAAAAGTTATCTTAAAAATAACATGGTCAAGTAATTTCAGTAACCACACTGAAATAGTATCTGAATGCATTTATGGGTTTATTGTTTCAATAATTTAAGCGTAGTTAAGAGTTAGTTGTTAATCAAACCAGTGATTCCTCACTCGTGGGTCGTGAGGACATTTTGACTTGGTTATTGAGCATGTGCCAAACCTTGCTCTTAAGAAAGAAGCCCATGAATTAAGTAATGTTTCAATGCTAATGAATTTTTCAAATCTACTATTTCATTTGGTTGAGCCCCAATTGTTTCCACATCTTGTTTTCTCAGTGTTTTCCAACAGTACAGACAGTACCGACAAACATTACATTTTTGGGTTGTGACTTAATGACAAACGACACATGTGGGTCCTGAGGCTAGACCAGTTGAGAACCGCTGATCCATGCCACATGTGTCAAACCCCAGGCCTGGGTCCCGGCAAATTCTATCCGGCCCGTGCAATCAGTTAAATATTCAATAATCTGTGTCCGCACCTCTAACGCCTGTGATGCGCTGCACTACTTGGCCCAGTACGAACTGCGAACGTGCTCCTACGTGGGTGTAGCGGGTTGAATTGCCAGACTATCCTTCCCCTCAGGCCCGCATGAAAGGGTTCACTACAGCTCTGCTATATCAAGGATGCACTTAGAATAGCAGGACCACTAACTGTGTCAGCAGTCCTTGAAGACAGGTTAGTCATGCATTACCAACCTGCTGGGGAAAATTTAGGCAAGACTCCTTGTTTTTCACTGTTAAGTAGGGGTGTAACGATACACAAAAGTCACCATTCGGTACGTACCTTGGTTTTTAAGCCACGCTTCGGTTTGTTTTTCGATACGGCAGGTTTTAATATTACATTTTTATTAAACAATTCGATTTTTATTTGATTTAAATTGTAAATTGATTAAATTGTGTCAAACAAATGCCTTACACAAATGAAAATACATCAAATACAATTGAGGATAAAAACAATAAAATCCTTATTTTTTTTCGGTACTTACCAAAATGAAACGTGCATTGAACCGTTAGACCCGTACCGAAAAATGTCGGTATGAATACATGTATCTTTACACCCCTTCTGTTAAGTAGTAAACTCAAGCAGCGACTAGAGAAACAGTGCTGCGTTTCCTTGCACATATCCATTCAAACAAATATCAAATATATTACCCCTGGTCTGCTTAATTTGTTTTAAAATGCTTTGCTGAAATGAAAGTTGTTTGCACCTGGCAACTGGTCAGAAAGTAAATTTGATTAAGTGGTTGAATTCATGCCACACACTGAGTTATGAAAAAGGACTGTTTGTCCTTTTTCTATGTTCTTGTTAAATAGCCCTTTTTTATTGAACAGGCCTACTTACTTTATCCCATGCTGTATGGTATTTATAACAAGATTACACATATATATATATATATATATATATATATCAAATCTTGCTATAATAGGAAAAAATATATATATAATCTTGTTATGAATACCACACAGCATGGGATATATATATATATATATTTTTTTTTTTTTCCCCATCACATGCACATGTCTGGCACATGACATGCACATACATACATACATACATACATACATACATAGGCCTACATACATTAGGGCTGAATGATCTGGTAAGAATATCACATTGTGATTATCAGGGTTAGTGGGGATGGTAGGGAATGACAGATATTGCAATTGGGAAATGATTCACTATTGGAGGGAATGATAATTTTTCCATCAATTTTCAATTTCACTTAAAGGGGGCATATTATACAACACAGGTGTGAGTGTGATTAGCCGTTACATGCTGTTTTGAAAATGTGCCGCTTCTGACATCACAGGTGGGCGTGTCCACATAGATGTGTGTTGGGCAGATCAGTCTAACAGCCTACCCAGTGAACTGTAGCAAACATTGCTCAGCTATCTGTCATACATCTAGGAGGACACGCCCACCTGTGATGTCAGAAGCGGCACATTTTCAAAACAGCTTGTAACGGCTAATCACGCTCACACCTAGTGGTATAATGTGTCGCCTTTAAAAAAAAAAGTGTGTGACAAAAATACACATGTAGGCCAGGGTATCTCTGCGACATCACAGTACTTAATTTATAGTGGTGTGTGGAAATGAACCTCTCGGCTCACTCCCACTTAGGACTGTGGGCAACTGGTTTGGTTGAGTGAAACGAGGGCAATTCCAAGATGTTTTATTTTCTTAAAAAAACAACCCAAACAATAAATAAAGATAAAATAAATCACTGGTTCCAAAAAAACAAATGAACACTTGCAAATAATAAAAGAAAAGCTGTTGTCAATTTTCTCGCCGAAATGCGGCATAATTTAGCCTAACAGGAAGGTGTAAGTAGTGGCCTCACGTCAAGCCACCTCCTACTTACCCTCCCGAACAAACAATAAGACACCCCTTAAGTAGGTCACCTAATTAATTCCAGGTGGACCAATCAAGGCCCATTAGGCCATACCATGTGTCAGGGGGAACCATTTCAAAGATGGCAATCGAACCATCCTCACCTTGAAGTGAGAAAGGTTTCACTTTCTCACATGCTGTTATAAGTTGACGTCAACAAATTTAACCTTAGCTCTTGGCAATATTCCGATTTTTATCATATTTTCAAACATGCATACATTTAAGCGAGTAAGTCTTACAAATCCTGTGTATTTTATTTACATATATATATTTTATGGTCAGGACAGTGAAGACAGACAGGAAAGGGGGTCTGAAAAGAGGGAATGACATGTAGCACAGGACCACAGGTGGGTATCGAACGTGGGTTGCTACGAGCCAAGTGACTGTATGGTGAGCACACTAGCGTGTTGAGCCACTGAGCCGCTCAATCTTAAAGAACATCTGTGATGGTGTGGAGGATTCCTCACTGAGGGTTGATCATTGAAGTTGTGTTCCCAGGATAGAGGGGACCACTCACAATTTAGGGGAAGGTTGAACATTGTGGTGGGCTTCAGACAAAGCTGCTGCCACTACTGAAACAAATAATTGACAGGTTGCCTTGGAAACCGCCCAACTACCATATAAAGTCTGTGTACCGTCTGACTCACCGTGTGAGTTGAATCTATGAATGAATGCTATTTGTTGTTTTTCCTTTACAAAGGACATCCTTGGGTTTTACATTAGCAAGCAAGAGTGTCACAATACAGAGTTGTAGGATTGACTCCTGAGTTTTATGCATGCATACATAAAGATATATGTGTTTTGACCCTTAGCCTTGAATAATAATAAAAATAATAATAACTTGGGGAGGGGAAGGGGGGGGTTATGGGTCAAAGGACTTAGTAAAGTTTTTTTAAACATGGGCAGGGATGGGGCAGAGCGGATGTGGAGTGGTAGGCTGTTCCATAGTGTGGGAGCATTGGCAGAGAATGCCCTGTCTCCAAAAGTCTGCAATCTACTATGATGTGGGCATGTATTACGAGAAACCCTACAATGTTTTGCTTGGTCTTCATACTCACACATACTCCCCTGTCCAAGGGGTCGTGAAGATCGTACACGTCTCCATGGACTGGCTTGTGGGTCTTCCAGATGCGTTCCAAGTGCCAACCAGTACGACTATCACCATCGCCCTCTTCCTTCTATGCCTGGGTCTTCTTTACCGGTGAGTCAATGCTTCCTATATCTAACTTCATAGTTGACCCATTAGCACTCCAAAATCAACATCTCCACAAGCAAGTTTCACGTGTGTTTTCAGAATTTCAAGATGAATATTCATTTTCCATTTTCCATTACCTACATCATTGCTTTTCATACTGCCTACCATAATGTGTGCATGAAGGATTAGTTTTCCTCCCTCATCTTGATGAGGAAGCATCCTAGCTGAACCGTTGTTTTTGAATTTCAAGTTTGAGTCTTTTTTTGTTCAAAGGCATGAATTGCCTGCCGCTTGTTTTGTAATTGTAGTGTTTTCGACAATTTGAGACAAAAACGTGAAATGACAGCATTTTAACCCTTCAATCTTAATTAACTTTGACAACACAAAAGCGCGCATCAGTAAATCAGTAAAAAAGAAGTCATTACAGACACACATTTAGCGGTAATGACAATGCTGCACGGCTTTGCAACATATATGTTCTGAAATGCGTCCACAAACTCGCTCACAGTGCAAAGCACACAGTGTTTCAGCTCCTCTCTTGAAATTAGTACTTAGTTCTCACTGGGAACTCATGAGTTTAAACTACAAGCATTTAAAAAATAGCACAAAGAAATTTGTGCTTTATAAAGATAAAAAACCTTCACAATGTATCTTGTGTTGAAACCAGCAAGCAGTCACAAGATTGTTTTTGGAAATAGGCAAAGAGTCATACTTTCATATTTTCCTCAGGGCAGGGAACGAGGGAGAGAGAAAGAGAGAGAGACCATCGATGGCAGGTGGCGACCCGCCGAAACTCAAATAAATGCATGGGAAACACTGTGTTTATGGGCTGGATTGAAAGGGTCCACTGGTTCCGGCACCGGGGCAGTATGTTGCCTACTTCTAGTCTAGATGTTACTTCTTGGTTTCACACCAGTCTGCTGGCCCCCTGCTGAACGCCTGCTGAACCCTGGCTCGATGGAGGCACAGAGCAGTGGACTCTCTGGATGACTGATAACTAACTCCTCCTCCGTCAATCTTACAATAATAGAACAAATGATCTAGATAATTGAAAATGAATATATTCTAAATTGTTCAGTAATTATAATGATTATGGCTTTTGATTTCAAAATGGTGAGCAGTTTATTTGATCTTTTTTTTTTTTCATGTGCAGATGGTATAAAAAAGGTCTTGAGGACAATAAAGTGAAACACCTCAAGTCAAAGGTTGTGAACCACTGCTCTACATTGGCAGTGCTCAAACCCGGGTCTCTACATTGCTTTGCATTGATTAGTTCATGTGGTTGTCATTAGTCATCATGAGCTGTAGCTCATTCACTTATTTGCTTTTCTATGAGTCATGGTCTATCGAGGGTGTCAGCATATACTAGGACGTTTTAGAATCGCTTAAACACGATAAATACAGAAAGTCTACAGATACACTTCCTTATAGTTGTTTTGTTCATTTAAAAATAGAACAATACGGAACATGATGCAAATGGTTTTGGAGATATGCATGTGATGCTCACAGAAAACCTTCTTCTGCTTACATACTCCTGGCACTGTGTGGCTTAGTTTACCACATCTAAAATCAAACTGGGACATAAAAGCAAGAAAAAAAACGCTGCGGGCGACGTCTAGCTCGCTTGATAACTCTCTCGTTCAACACAAAAACTGGTATTTTCTTTTATGCAAGTTAAGCATTTCTAGGAGAAGCATTTGCATTAGAGGAGGAAGCCTCTGAGCGGTGTCTCCCATTAAACTAGTATTACTGCTGAAACCGAGTACTTGTGGGTACTGTGCACCCCACTGGAGACCTCCCTTCTCCCTGACCTCTATAGAATCCTTCTTATCCGCCATTCGTTTCCTCCACTATATTGTCTCTGTTTTTCCTCCAGCTCGCTCATTTCCATCGTCTGCTTTTCAATTTGTACTGTTTTGTTTCCAAGCGTCCCAGGACTTCATTTGATGTTTAAATGAGCTCAGGCGCCTGGTGAGCGGCTAAAGTAAACTCTATTTCCTTCCATTTGGAAGCGGCTTCATCTGTGATTATCCCTCAACCAGCGGCCTCTGATCTGTTATTGCAGTCCAGATGTCTCACCTTGCCATCGGAGCAAATTATGTTACAATCGTTTGACAATTACAAGGTGGTGGCAGATATAGGATATAGTGTGAAATGGTAGTGTTAAAGCCGTGGCTTTGGGAAGCTGTTATCTTTCGGCTCAACAAAGCAAATATAAATGTCAGAAGATGTTGTTAGAAATGTGAAAAGGAAGTGAGCTATACACAACAGATGGCACTGCTCTATTTCTGTGTTTTTGGAGGAACACAGAATGTGGGCCGGTTTACCCGACGACGAATGGCCGCAGTTATAAAACGGTCAATGTTCTGTCCAGATTGTTCTGGAATGCTGGCCTGGTGCTTTTAGTAATCCATTCGCTGTTCTCCGTACAGAACATCGCACTGAGCTCCAGGCATCCCGTCCAGACCCATGTGTTTCATTAGAGCCCAGCTACGGGGCCGTCTGTGGGGATTAAATCTGTAAATCACGGCAGCGTTACTTATCGGAATCAGCAGCTGGTTGGTAAAAGGGGCTTTTACTTTTAGGCCTACAACTAACTATTGCGAATGTGTGTTCAGTTTCACATTGCGGTGCAGTAATGGTTGACTATTTGGGTCGGGTGAACTGGCCTTGACAGTCCATTGCTGGGTGTGTGTGTGTGTTCACGTTTGCGCGTTCGTCAACGGTGCGGTTTGGCATTTTATTATCCCCAGTTAATAAACCACATTCCACCCCCTCCCCTTCCCCCTCCATCGCTCACAAGAAAGTCGGCAGCTGTTGCTAATGTGTCAATACAAGTGCAAACACATAATTGTAAGCTAGCCTGAACTCAAACTCTTGCAGTTATTTAGCAGACACTTGACATCCAAAGTCACTTAAAGTGAATGCAGATTCACATGTCATGAAGGAGCTGGAGGGTGTGATGGGCACTTTGCTCGAGGATGCCTACAGGTAGGCTGCAGCCATTGGGGAACAAGCCCATTTAATGAACACGTGTCAGACACAGCTATTCACGTACCGAGAATCACACTGAGATCCTCACACAGACACACTAAACATTCACCAGGCCACATAATGACGCACACACGTGGATCGCCCGTGTGGACAGAACAGGTCTGCTGACTTGGCTCTCTCTCTCTCTCTCTCTCTCTCTCTCTCTCTCTCTCTCTCTCTCTCTCTCTCTCTCTCTCTCTCTCTCTC